>JAVJIF010012359.1:0-139218 GCA_038442645.1 Agave tequilana
AGAAGTGGACGAGGATTGGAGGACATGGCAAGAGTTGTTGAAGGCGAGGACGTTGATGGTGAGGCGACGGTTGATCTCAAGACGAGGTTGAAGTAGAGAACTCTGGGTGCTCTGCAAGGATGGCAGAGGCGAGGTGTATCACCATCAGGTAGAGGAAACAATGAGGAGAGAAGTTGCCTCATCGTTCACCACTGTAATGACGAGGGAGAGAGGAGGGACGATGGGAGAGAGGGAGGGTCCCTGCCTCCTCTTCCCTCCCTCCTCCTCCTGGAGGAGGAGGAGGGGGAGGAGGCGGGGGGGTGAAGGAAGGCCCGCTGTAACGCCCCGATTCCCACGGATACGGGGACGTCACTGCAACGTATATACGTAGGTCAGAACGTGCCCCCACGTATATACGCTAAGCATAAAAGTACAAGCATGGGATCGAGTACAACACAAAACGTGGTATACATACTATGTCCAACTGTAGGGGCCGGAAAATTTGGTGGTCGGAGAAAGTGGTTTTAGCTGTAAAAGATTTCCTTGATTCAAGCGAAACGATTACAACCAAAAGAACTACTCTTCCCTCTTTTCCAGTTACAAGGGAGGGAGGATGTCTGAATCTTCCCTTTGTTTAAAGCTGGGTTCTTCGTGTGGCGATGGAGAGTGAATCTTGTTCTCCGTTGACCAGATGACCGTCCTGGACCGTCGGGGGTCTTCTCTTCGGTCGGTAGAAAGAGTAACTCAGCTCCGTCTACCAAAACTCTCAAAGAGGAGGTAGGCGAAGAGCGGCTAGTACTCAGTAAGCTCGCTGAAGAGTCGTGCTTCCCTCTTGATGATCCTCTTGCCTGGATTCGATCGATTTTGATGATGCCTTGACCTTCTTAATTTTCGACCTTTCCCAAGTTTCGATCTTATCTCAAAGCTCTCTCCCTTCAAAACTCCGATCTTCTCTTCATAGCAAACAAGGCTATTTATAGGGGTCTCAGGGGGTGAAGGTGCCTCCTGAAAACGCTCCCGAATGAGGGGCCACTACCCGCTACATGCGCGGTGACTGGCCCCGCAATCAGGGCAGTTGCAACTGAGACGCGGGCGTTGGGCCAAACGCGCCTTGAAGTTTGAGACGCGGGCGTCGAGCCAAACGCGCCTTGAAGTTTGAGACGCGGGCTTCGGGCCTTCACGTCTGGATGCTGAGGCGCGGGCGTCGGGCCGACGCGCCTTGATGCTGAGACGCGGGCTTCGGGCCGACGCGTCTGAACGTTGAGACGCGGGTGTAGAGCCAACGCGTCTTAATGCTGAGACGCGAGCATCGATTCCTCGCGTCTAGAGCTTGAGACTCTGCTTCCTTAATGGCTGGTCTGTTAGTCATTTTTAGACAGCCTACAGAACCCCCTCCAAAGTTTCTGATATTCCGCAGTTGAATGGGACGGATTTCGGAATACTTTGGATCTTAGCCGTGTTCGCGTTTATGACTGGACTGTTGATGCTTCGGGTTTGATCTTATCTGGAATTGGTCTTCGTGAGTGTACTGTTGAACTCTTTGAAGCCGTCAGAGTTGATCGTGTTGAGTGTCTAGATACACAGTCTAGACCTCCCCGATTGCTTTTAGTCTGTCACGGGTGCGCTTTTGGCCGGGAGTGGTTGGTTGTCTGTTTGCGTCAGTGTACTGTTGAACTGACTTGCAGAAGCAGGAGACTGGACGCAGGTTCCCTTTTGAAAAAGCAGAGACTGCTTTAAAGACGCGACTTCTTAGCGAGACGCGATGTTTGGCCTGTTTGAGGGGACGCGGACTTTGGAGAGACGCATCTCTTGAAATGCAGACGCGATTTTCTGGGTGCATTTATGATGATGCTGACGGGGCATGTCCACCGAAGAGCCGCGTACTTTGGGGCGCGCACCTGTGCCATGTCATGATTACGCCGCCAGCTGGCCTGGGGAAACGGCGAGATTTCGCCTTTTGGCGCGCGGATCCCCGGTTCATTAAATGAACTGCTCCACGTGTCAACTTCTGACTTGTGGCGGGGTCGCGACGCATGATCTTCCCTGTTCAAACAATGATTTGGCTCCACGCGTCAGGCAGCGATTCGCTGCAGCGTTTATTGGGCCAAACGCTGCGTATCTTCGCGAATCTCTGTGCCTATAAAAGGCAACAGTTAGAGAGATGTATCTTCTTCTCCGAACGAACGCATTCTCTGAGAAAAAGAACTTCCTTCTCTGTTCAACTATTCATCTCCTCGCTCGGATTTCTTGATCTTCAATGGCTCCCAAGACAAAACCGACTGCATCGACCTCAAGGGCGACCGTCGCCGAGGCTGAGAGAGATGCTTCCTCTGCGCAGGAGGGTGTTTTCCGAGGTAAAAATGCACCTTCGGTGTGGGTTCCGCCATTAAAACATGTTCATAGAACCCTAAGGACCTTTAACACAAGATCGTGTTTGATTCTCGGACGCTGTCCTTGAGATGATAACCGGGGCGCGGGCCTGATGATCCGACGCTGGTGAACTCTGCACTCTGGGTCCTTCACTTAGAATATTTCTAATTGTGAAGGTCTCTGGACGCGATTTGCAGAACGCGGATTTGATCCATGCGTTCTGTGCCGCGTTTTGTGCCATCAGGCGCTGGCGTCCGAGTCCAAGCACTTTGAAATTTCACAAGTCTTGGTTTGCAGAACGCGGATTTGATCCTTGCGTTCTGTGTCTTCAACCGCCGATTTTGTAGAATCTGGCGTTTGAGTCCAAGTACTTAGAATTTTCATAAGTCTTGGTTTGCAGAACGCAGCTTTGCAGGTCTGGACGCGGATTCGAAAAATTCCTGCGTCCAGTATCTCTTCTGCGTTTTGGTGCAAGTTCGCAGGTCTGGACGCGGATGATAACTCCTGCGTCCAATGTCTCGGCTGCGTTTTGAATTATGAACACTTAGCGTCTTCCCTTATTTTTGGCAAAGTATCTGACCAAGTGTCTTTTTCTTTTGCAGTGCCGCATGTTTCAGGTTCACTCGCCAAGATGCACCACTTTGGACGCGTGGGTGGTGCCGACCGGGGCTTGACCTTTGTGCAAAGAATGAGTGTCCCCGTGACTGCTGACCAGTTGCTGGATCGCAGGCTCTCTAATGTTAACAGGAGAACCTTTCGGGCACTTATGACCGATGCCGCGCTCAAAACGGATGACGGTGTCAGGTTGGAGAAGCCTGCCTTCTTCTTTGGGGATCATATCTATGATGATGGCCGTCGTGTGTCTGAGGGGACCTATAAATGGCTCCGTGAGATAAAGGGCGGAAGATTCTTTCTTCCAGACATGGAGAGGATGTTCCCGATGTCCTACTTTCAACACATGTCTGTCCCCGAAAGATGGAATGGGACATTTCCCAGTATATCCCTGAGATCGCCCTTGGTGACTTTGGCCTCCAAAAGGTAGACCGCCATGATAGTCATGACGGGTCAGTTGTCGGACTGTTCCCTGCGTCGTCCAAGCCTGAAATCCCAATTGGAGAGATCCCGGAGCTTGCTACCACCTTCCTCAATTCCTTCATAGAAGCAGGGGGTGACTATCCTGTCGACTTCCGTGCGTATGGATGGGTCCATTCTCCAGAGAATTACTGGTGGGGCAGGATGGTGGGTTTTGTCCTTACCAATCTTGAGGGGCCGCTGAAGCGTGTGGGGCTGTACCCAGCAGTCAGGGCCGTGCAGTGGGGCGTCCCGATGAGTTCCCATAACTTCTTTGGGATTCTGGAGCGCTACAATCCTCGGACGGGGACATTCTTTACTCCGGTCGGAGAGATGGGCCTTGCCCTACACGAGTTGTATGAGGTCTCCGGGTTGTCGTCAGGGGATATTCCTTACGAGGAATTTGTCCCAACCACCAGGGAGCTGCGCCTTTTGGAAAAAGAATCTCCTCAAGTGTATGAGACCTACTGGGAGGTGATGTGCCATTTCTACATCTGCGGTCAGACAACTGCCTGGAGGTCAGGAGGCGTCAAGCAACTATCCTGGGCTGATTATCTGTTTAATAATGTCAGCAATAAAGATCTCCCAGTAATCCGACTAGCTCCTAGTTCTGGTGGGGAAGTTGAAGACAGGATCGACGCAGCTTCTGACAAGTTCTACACCACGGAGTCGAACGAGGACGGCTTCGACCCTGACTTGGTCTTTGAGAGCTTTCACCATCAAGCCCGGACCCCTATTTCTGATCAGGCGCTGTTGGCGGGCTTCCTGATGTTGTGGCTGAAGAGGTGTGTGGTGCCCACGCTACCACATGAAGTTATTGTGGCAGATGTGGTGTACCCGGCGGTACTCTTGGCTCATGGCCACCCCATAGCCCTTCTTCCCGCCGTGGTGGCTGGTATTCAAAGCGGGCTGCGGGTGTTGACCAAGAGCTTCTGCGGACCCCCAAAGACTGCTAATTCTCGTGGGGAGCCGTATACCGACTCAGAGGGGAACCCGACGGTGAGGCACCCCAACCCGCGGATTGAGCTGCCTTACACGTACCTCATGGCTTGGTACGTGATGCATTGCCCATCTCTAATGACGGCGGCGCGTGGGAGCGTGGATCATATCCCATTTGTGCAGCGGCTGGAACGTTCAGAGTGGCATGACACCTACCTGTATTACATTAGGAAGCGTCTTTCCTGTGCCACCAAACTATCAGCTTAACCGTTGTTTTCCAGAGGTTCAAGGTGCAGCCCCCGGGGAGCTGTTCACGGATGTCGCTGGGCGGGATGACTTCTCGCAATTGCCTGCTGGAGCCTTCTGGTGGTTGATCAATATACGACCAGGATATGTGCTGTTTCGCCAAGGAACTTCCTGCACTATCGAACCGTATATGCCAAGTCGTTTTGCCCGACAATTTGGCTATGATCAGCTTTACGTCGGGAATCCCAATGCTCAACTTGCCTTTGACGGGAACCTGTTCGAAGGCGCTCGGGCTTGGTATTACAGTGTGGCTGGAGGGACGGGAGCAACGTTCCATCTACCCGACGAGGCGCCTAAGTGCCGTATGAGCTTCAGCTTCTGTATTTGGTACTCCCAAGCCGGCCAGACGCCAGATCTTATTCCGGAGTCTTCATGTCTTGAGAGTATCAATGCCAGTCTCGAGGAGAGGTCTGAATCCAGTAAACGTACTAAACTCCTCGACCAGTACCTGAAAGCTCAGAGGGAGGTCGAGAAACGATCGAGGAGGGAGCCCCCAGTAGTGAGGGCGGCACCGCGACCGGCAAGGGCAAAGCCGCAAGCGACGAGGGCGGAGCCACCAGCAATGAGAGTGGAGCCGCGACCGGCAAGGAGGTCGAAGCAATTGGCGAGGAAGCGTCGTCGACGCTCTGCTTCTGTAGTTGAGCCTGCCCCAAAGAAGGCTCGGAGGGACTTAACGGCTGAAGTCTCTCAATCCAGAGCTATCTCTGCTGGAGTTGAGGTTCCTCCTGAAGGTGTCCCTGTTAGAGTTGAGGAACCGCTGGAAGATGAAGATTTTCCAAGCTTGGTCCGTGCTCCTAGGTCACGCAGCGAGACCGTGGAGGAAGGGGAGCTTGTTGAGCGACCCCTTATTGCTGGTGATGCTGAGTCACCGGAGGTTGACATAATGGGCGAAGAGGATGTCGAGATTCCAGGAATCTCAACTCAGCCCGAATTTCCTTCTGCTCATGAAGGGAGAGACGAGGTACAGCAGCCGGGGTCTCCTAGCGTCTTTATTTCCAATCCTCGGGCAGTTGACCCTAGTCCTACCACTGGGGTGATTGGGGGTAAGGCTCCTGTTGCAGAGCTTCCTCGTGTGGCGCTATCGTCTTCTTCGTCATCGGGAGAAAGTGACTTTGAAGATGAAGTCGACCATGGCGATGAACCCGCTCTTCCTGATCAGAGCAAATTCTTCCACATCTCGGAGGAGAAAATATACGGGGGTGAATCATCGACTGCGTTACCGCTGGCGATAATCCCTGCTGAAGGTATAACTTCCTCACATGTCGAGGCGATGGAAACAGAGTTGACCCAGCCCAAGGGGATTGAGGCTTCGGCCGCTGAGATAACCTCGGAGGGGGTAGCTGTTGAAGTTGGGGAGCCTTCCCCTTTGCCAGGAGGGGAAACAACCATTGAGGCTGAGGAGGCTCTCACTCCGCCGGTGGAGAAGGCTACTGCTGAAGCTGAGGAGACTCCCCTTCTACAGGACTTGACGCCTCTGGACCTCGAACCTAGTAAGGCAGCTCTGACTGAGGGGGCTCAGGTGGGGAGTCCGACGATCGGCACCCTTCCAGAAGGCCACACAGCTCAATTCTCGGTGGAAGTTTCTGAAGAGGTTGTGCTTACAACTCCTTCATTGGTCGTGGAAGCTCCTGCAGAGGCAGCGCTCCAGGAAGCGCCAGTGGGTAGTCTTGCTCTTGCCACATCGACGGCCGGCACGGCTCTTGTGCGAGAAGACCCGCCCTATATCCCTTATCCCGTGACAGAAAAAGGGTCGGGAAGCTTCTTAGGTGGTGAAGACATGGGGGAGCTGGCACGTCAGATGGTGCAACAATTCTTCACCTCGATGGGATCATGTATTGATCTCATCTTCCGTGGACACAGCACCTTCCAGTTCGCCCAGAGGCTTCTTGAAAATATGGCCGTGAGCGTCGAATTGGCGGGAGGCCCTTCACTTGCCAGGGCATGCCTGCAGGTGGTAGAGCAACTTGGAGATAACCTGCGGGAGCTGGAATCTTTGGAAGATGCTGGTTCTTCCGGTGAGGCCCAGGCCATCCTGACTAGGCTCCTAGCTGCTCAGGAACGGGAGCGACAGGAGGCGGAGGCGCAGATCACTGCCGAGGTCCGTGACCTTGAATATTCCAAGGCTGAATTTCAAAAATTAGCCGGAGATTCGAGGGAATCTGAGCTCAGTGTGCAGAGCACGGAGCAAGTCATCCTCAGAACTCGGGACATTATCGCCAAGGCGGAAGCTGTTCTTGCGCTAAATGAGGAGAAACTTGTTTCCCTCAAAAAGGAGCTTGAGGAGCAACGGGCTGCTACGGCGCGTGCTGAAGAGAGTCTATCCCTACAATCTTCCAGGGTGGAATCTCTGCGGATGCAGCTGGCTGCCAGAAGTTTCTTATCTGAGGCGGAGCTGCGGGACCGGGCTATCATGGAGGCTGAGAGGACGCGCCAGCATGAGATTCACCGCCTTAGGGAACAAATCCGTTCCTTGGCGAACCAGGACATTTAGCCTTCTTTTCTTCTTCTTTTTTTTTTTTGTAAAGAAAAGGGACACTCTATTTATTAAGAGTGTTTGTATCCACTTCTATCATTTCTTGATATAATAGAAGTTTTCTTTAGAGCTTTTGTCCCAATTTCTTTGTCCTGTTGTGGATGAGTCCAACTCTTGATCACTAGTCGTGATTACTGAACTTAGGTAGGACTAAGTTCTTTTAATGAGACGCGGTCTTGGCGAGACGCGGCATTAATCCCATAGAATGAGACGTGGCATCAATCTATGGGGACTTTAGATTTCACCAAGTCTTTTTGACGAGACGCAGCGGCGATCACAGAGTGAGACGCGGTCGTCAGTCTACCGGAACTTAGATTTTACTAAGTCCTTTTACTGAGACGCAGCGTCAATCATAAAGTGAGACGCGGTCATCATTTCATAAGAACTTAGATTCTACTAAGTCCTTTTTATGAGACGCGGCGTCAATCACAAATCGGAACGCGGTCTTCTTGATGAGATGCGGCGTCAATCAAAAGATGAGACGCGGCATTGATCCGTAAAGTAAGACGCGGCTGTCAGTCCCTGAGACGCAGCGTCAATCACAAGGTGAGACGCAGCTCTGAATAACGCAAATCTGTCTTGCGCGGATCGGGCAGACGCAAGAGATGCAGCCTTGTCTGCTGAAGGGACGCGGCTTTCCCATCTGCGTCTAATGTGATCTGACTCAAGATTTTAGGAGATCTTTGCTCGTCAGGTCTTCACTGTCGATTGGGATTCCGAGTCATCCGTTGATTCCCAAGGCAGTTATCCACGCGTCAACTCCTTATTGGACTCAGGAGTTACTGCCCTTGGACGCAAAACCGATGCGGGCGGTTGAAAACCGGCGCTTGCGACGGTTCCCAAAGCGGCGTTCCACGCGTCAATCCTTCACTGGGCTTTGACAATCGTGCGTGACGGTTCCAATTAACGCCTCATTAATGGCAGTTATTAGGGCCTGCCTATAAATAGGGTGCGCTCCCCTTCTATAATCCAAGCTTGGATTATTTCTCTTTGGATTGCTCTGAGAAGTCCCACCTTCTTCAGAAAAGAGTTTCTTGATAGGGACTCCGTCTCCATGGACGAAGGTAATTCCGAGGATGAAGATGACCCAGAGCTCTCACGCTTCGGTTTGGTCTCTTCAAGAAGAACCCCCTCTCGGATCATCTTGGACGCCTGCGTTTGGGTGCAGAGAGGCCAACTCTGGCCAGAGGTCTCTGCTGGTATGTCCCCCGATGATGTGTATAGCCTGAACTTCGGCATGATCATCTGAATGAAGTCCCGGTGCATTCCTCCTCTGGAATTTGTGCCAGTGACTTGACTTCTCTGAATGCAGGCGCTTGACGCTGGCTTTGCCCATTGCGTTTTACTGCCTTGGCGCGTTTCAGACCTGAATCTTGCAACTCCTGTTCACCCAACAGAGAGATGGCAATTTTTGGCGTTCTGAAATTCTTTGCGTCTGGTGCATTAGGCGCGGGTACAAACTGAGGCCGCGTTTGAATCCTATGCGTGGCGCAGTTTGACTTGCGTCTGTTTGACTGTGCGGGTCATTCCCGCGTCTGAAGTCTTGAATGGCTGCCGCGTTCTGTTACTCAGTTTCCTTTATAAAAATGTACTGAGTTCCAGATTTTCTGACTCTCTTGCTTATTCTTTGCAGGTAGGCTTGCTTGTCCTTTTTCAGGTTTGCTGGGCCCCAGAAAGAATATACCGGCTGGCGAACTTGCTCCACGTTCGTTTGTGAGAGATTAAATTATGGTCCTCGTCGTTTGTGAGAGATTAAATTATATCTCTGACGAGGACCCAACCCTCGCCAAGGTCTCTTCAGATCTGGTGCAAGAGACGGATAGGCTGAGTATCGGCGAGGGTGGTCCGGCGGTTACGGTGGCGGAAAAGATCCTCTTCCTCTCCCAACTCCAGAAGTGACATCAAGGACATTCCGTTGGATGGCCTGCTGGGGAAAGGGATGGTGATGAATGCAGGACTCTCTGCTGCCGCTGGACCTAGTGGAGGGTGGCATCCTTTGTGATGACTCCGAAACTTCCTCTCTCACCCCAAGAGTGACTCCATGTTTGTTGGATGATCTGCTAGGGAAAGAGACGCGCCTGAACGAAGGGTTGCAGGACCTTCTGTTGCCACCGGACCTCAAGAACACCATTGCTCTTGGCTTAGTCAGCTAGGGCGCTTTCGAAAGTTGGCGTCGTCGCCATGGCGCAATCGGTTCCAGTTGTGCACCTGGGATCAGATGCGGTTTCAAGGAGTGAGTACGGCCTCTGAGAGAGAGAGGGACTTCTTTGTACTCCTTAATTGTAACACTCAATCTTATTGTATAAGAGAGCGTTTTGTATCACTTTCATATGCTTGAATATCAATAAAAGTGACACTTTTCTTTTTGCCTCTTTCTGTTGTCTTGAATGTTTTGTTTTAGAAGCAAAAGAATGATTTTGGTGGACCCGCCACTTTATAAAAGAAAGTGACAAGTGGAGTGCGTACCCCCAGAGAAGGTGAACTTTTATCAAGGATTTGGGATTAACTTGATTTAAGATCAGCTGGGGATTTTGATGGAAGCATTGTTTATCGGTGTAATGTTAACCAACAATGCCTCCCAAATGAATTTGATACTCGGTTGGGGAGAATATCAAATGAAACTAGACTCGTGGGGAATCTAGTAAGATTTTTACCGCTAGAGGTGTGATATTAACTTAACGGTTTAGAAGTAGTCTTGTCAGAAGTGTAATATTAACTTGACAAGGACGTGAGTTAGAGGTGTGATATTAACCTAACTCATCAGCATCTCAGTTTTATTTGGGAAAACTGAGGGTGTCACTGTCATAGGTGTGATGTTTAACTTAACAGTGATAGTAATGCTAGAGGTGTAATGTTGAACTTGGCATTAGTCGTCTCGGCTTAAAGAAGTCAAGGAAAGGTCATAGCCATAGGTGTATTGTTGAACTTAGCAATGACTCGGATGCTAGAAGTGTAGTGTTAACTTGGCATCGTTCATCTCGGCTTGGACAAGGAAGTCGAGGAAAGGTCATAGCCATAGGTGTATTGTTGAACTTAGCAATGACTCGGATGCTGGAAGTGTAGTGTTAACTTGGCATCGTCCATTTCAGCTTCGATATGGAAGTCTGAAGAAAGGTGACTGTCAGAGGTGTGATATTAACTTGACAGGCACTCGAGGTACCGCTTAGAGGTGTAATGTTAACTTTAAACAGTAGTTTTGTCAGAGGTGTGATATTAACTTGACAAGAATTTGCTTGCGATAGGAGCAATTTGAGGACCTGTCATTCTATTGATGAGAATTGACAAGTGGAATTTGAGGTGCCAGAGGTATAGTGTTAACTTGGCAAATTTGAGAGTTTGTTACTCTATGCAGAGTTAACAAGCCAGGTTTGTACTCGACAAAGAGTATTCATTACCAGAGGTATAGTGTTAACATGGTAATGATTGCATTTTGTGGTCCTACCATTCTATGGATGAGAATTGGTAAGGGATTTTTGGAGGGAAGAGTGGAATCAAGTCCACTTAGGATTTTTAGCAAACCCTCAGCTATCAACGGATTTGAGGTGCCTTTACCAACTACCGTTTGAGTTGGGCTAGCCATGCTATTCCCCTCAGCATGATGAGTTGTCGAAGACTTATGTTGGACTTAAAAGCCAACATTTTCCTCTATCCTTAGCCGTCGGAGGCGTCGGATCAAATGGGAACGTGTCCCTTAGGATTTTTAGCAAATCCTCAGCTGTCAACGGGTTTGACATGCCTTTACCAACTACCGTTTGAGTTGGGCTAGCCATGCTATTCCCCTCAGCATGATGAGTTGTCGAAGACTTATGTTGGACTTAAAAGCCAACATTTTCCTCTATCCTTAGCCGTCGGAGGCGTTGGATGTTTGATCAGAGGTGTATTTTTAACTTGATCGGTGGAAGAATGCCATCTAGGGATAGTATTTCTTCAGGAATTTGCCATTGATTGGCATCATGAGTGTATCGCCATTTGAGGTTATGAGGCGATACGATCCATTTGAGTAGACTGACTCTACTACAAACGGTCCTTCCCATTTGGGTTGGAATTTTCCTTTCGTCTTGTGCGTCATGACCATGGGTCTTCGGACGGCTAAGACGAGGTCGCCTTTCTTGAAAGTTCGCGATTTGACTTTCTTGTTGAAGGCTCTGGTGATACGAGCTTGGTAAAGCTCGATTTGTTGTTGGGCCTGCAGACGCTTGTCGTCCAAGGCTTCCAATTCTTGGAGTCGCTGTCGATGCTTCTCCTCTGTTGTCATTTCCGCTGTCAAGGCGACGCGAAGAGATGGAATTTGGATTTCCAGTGGAAGGACGGCTTCGCATCCGTACACCAAGGAAAATGGCGTGGCTTTAGTTGGGGTTCGCACAGTCGTGCGATAGGCCCATAAGCATTCGCCCAACTTATCGTCCCAGTCTCGTTGACTTTTCGAGACGAATTTCTTGAGAAGCTTGCCAATAGTCTTATTGAAAGCTTCTGCGAGGCCGTTAGCGGGCGGATAGTATGCCGTTGATGACACACTCTGGATTCTGAACTTGGCGCAGAATCTCTGAAAAGCCTGGCTGATGAACTGGGGTCCATTGTCATGGACAATCCGCCGAGGCACACCGAAGCGGTAAATAACGTGATGTTTCACGAACTTGATCACGTTAGAAGATTTCACCTCTTTCAAAGGGATAGCTTCGGCCCACTTTGAGAAGTAATCGGTTATCGCTAGGATGAACCGATGTCCCTTTGATGATGGTGGGCTGATAGGACCAACCACGTCCATCCCCCACATTTCGAACGGCCAGGTAGAGGTCGTAGAGTGGAGGTATCCTGGTGCTTGATGGATGAAATCGCCATGTATTTGACAGGCGTGACATCTTTTGGCATAGGCAACAGCATCGGCAACCATCTTGGGCCAGTAGTAACCCAATCTTTGGAGTCGGTTTGCCAGCTTCGGGCCAGGTTGATGAGCTCCACACGTACCATCGTGGGCTTCTTTCAACACTTCGTGGGCTTCTTTTGATGAGAGGCACCGGAGTAAGATCCCGTCATGCGATCTACGATACAATGTTCGCGAAATCGCATTGTAGTAGAATTTGGAGGCTTTCCTTCGGATGGCAGCCGCCTCCCTGGTGTCTTCGGGCAAGATGCCGTATAAGACAAAATCAATGTAGGGGAATCGCCAGTCTTTAAGCTCTGGATCGGTTGACACTTCAAGTGTTTCCTTACCGCGACGATCTCCCGTTGACCTCTGGTAGTCTCCGAGGGGACTTTTTGGGCAGTATAGGTCGTGGCTATAGACGAATACCTTCTCCATTGCTCCGGCTGGAAGAGCTAAGGAGGCAGCAAGGGATGCAAGTGCATCTGCATGCGCATTTTGCTTGCGCGGTACATGGTCGATGTAGAAGTTTGAAAACCTCTCGGCCATGTGGATTGTCGCGTTGTAGTAGGGTACTAGATCTTCATGCCTGACCTCATACTCTCCGCGAACTTGGCTGACGATGAGTTTAGAATCACCGTATGCCTCGAGATTTTTAACGCCAATCTCATCGGCGAATTGCATCCCAATCAAAAGAGCGTTGTATTCCGCCACATTGTTGGAACAGGGCTCGGTTAACGAGATAGCTCGGGGAATCACGTAATTTTGTGGGGAGACGAGTACCACTCCTACCCCCGCTACTGTGTGTCCCTTCGGGCTTGCCCTTGATGCACCGTCGAAGAAAAGTTGCCATACTTGACTTTCGAACGATGTCTGAGCTAGGCAGACTTCGGCGACCTCATCTGGGAGATCCTCGTAGAGTTTGGCTGCCCTGGGATCTGGGTGTTCAGCTAAGAAGTCCGCCACCGCTTGTCCCTTAATAGCCTTTTGTGGCAGAAAATGCATCTCATATTGTGATAGCAATATGGCCCATTTTGCCAGCCGGCCATTTAGTGAAGAAGGCTTTGTCATAAGTAACCTCAGGGGGTTGACTTTGGATATGACATTTATGGTTTGGCCCACCAGATAGTGTCGCATTTTCTGAATGGCGAACACTAATGCCAAACATTCCTTCTCGATCGGGTTATACCGATGTTCGGCTCCGATCATCGTTCTACTTAGGTAGTAGATTGCTTGTTCTCGCCCCTGGTCATCATTCTGAGCTAGTAGAGCTCCCAAAGAATGATCCATTGATCGGACGTACACCAGGAAAGGCTTTCCGGATACCGGAGCTGCCAGGACTGGTGGTTGGGTGAGGTAGTGCTTGATCTCCTCAAATGCTTGCTGGCAAGCGTCGTCCCAAATGAACGAAACGCCCTTCTTCATCAGCTTAGCGAAGGGTTGGCATCTCCCGGAGAGATTTGAAATGAATCTGCGGATGTATGCCAATCGTCCTTGTAATCCTCTGAGCTCCTTGAGGCTTCTGGGGGGTTGCATCTCTTGGATAGCACGGACTTTCTCCGGATCCAAATGGATTCCTGTGGAAGTCACAACAAATCCTAGGAATTTGCCACTGGCTACCCCCAGGAAGGACTTGGTGGGGTTCATCTTCAATTGATGAGCCCGCATGATGTCGAAGACCACCCTCAGGTCTGCTATGTGATCACCTTTAGTGCGGCTTTTCACCGCGATGTCGTCGACATAACATTCCACCGTTTTGCGTATCTGCCGATGGAAAATGGCATTCATGGCCCTTTGGTAGGTTGCCCCCGCATTTTTCAGACCGAAGGGCATGACGGTGTAGCAATATACCCCTAGAGGTGTCCTGAAGGAGGTGTGCTTTTCGTCATCGGGATACATCTTGATTTGATTATATCCTGAGAACCCGTCCATAAAGGACATTCGCTCGAATCCACAAGTATTGTCAATCATGACATCTGTGATTGGCAATGGGAATTCGTCTTTGGGGCAGGCCTCGTTTAGATCACGGAAGTCGATGCAGATCCGGATCTTCCCGTTCTTCTTGGCGACGGGGACGATGTTGGCTACCCAGTCGGGATGTTGTTCCTCCCGGATGAAGCCGGAATCAATGAGCTTCCTGACTTCTGATTGGATTGCCTCCATTATCTCTGGACGGAACCGTCGCTGCTGTTGTTTAACAGGCTTCATGTCCGGATTGATGTTGAGGCGATGCATAGCCACTTGAGGATCAAGTCCAGGCATGTCCTCATAATTCCAGGCGAAGACATCTATATACTCTTGTACAAGAGATATTAAATCCTTCTTCTCTGGAGGCGACAGGCCGTCACTTATGAAGATGGGTTTAGGATTGTCTTCATCTCCTAGGTTGACTTGAACAACCTCGTCTTCTGTGGGTGGCTCACGCTGTTCAAAGCGGATGTCCCAAAGAGCATTCAAATGTTTGATCCAAGGATCTGTATCAGATTGGATCATTTCTTCATCTTCATCCTCCAGATGGCTTGTCGAAACCATGTTTACTGAAAGCCCTTTGAAGATGTTGCCGACACTGACATCTGATTCCCATGACGACGTGTCTGATGAGCAGTCATGACTTGACAGTCTCTCCGAATCAGAGGCTGATGGCACTGGAGTTGATATATAGCCCAACCCCCGGCGCGTCTGATGATAGTAATCAGGGGTTTTTCCTTTCGGTACAAAGGATCGAAGCAGTGTTCTTCTTCCTTTTCCGAAGTTCAATCCTGGCCTGTTGGTTAGATCATACCCCATGCGCTTCATCATCTTGAGCGTTCTCGGTTCATAATGATCGAACTGAGGGGATTCATCCTCACCTTCCGATTCTTCGTGGGGCATTGGTTCAGACGCGATTCGCCCAAAAAGTATTGGTCTTTGGCCTTTTCGTCTGGCTGGAACCATGAATACAGACTCTTGCGCGTCTCCATTATCCTGGTACGTCCCGAAGGATGATTTTATTGGTACATGCAATGATGTCAAAGCATCCATTGCCGACCAGACATCCTCATCTACGTCGGTACTAGTATCCGACGGTATTGAATCAGACTCACACGCAGGGAAATACGCGAAATCTAAATCTTCATTAATATACCAACCGCCTGCATCGTCGGTGGTATCAACATCGAGCTTATTAGTGCTCTTTACAATGGGCTCCAACTCCCACAGGCACTCTTCTTTCTCAGGCTCAATGTCAGCTTCATTACCAGAGTCTGGCTCCTCTGGTTGTGGGGTTTCATTAGTCTCCTCCGGATCCTGATATAAGAGGGAGTCCGTGAAATAATTTTCAACCCCTTTAAACGGATGCCTTTCGGCAATCAACGTTCGGACCTGTCCACTCTCGTCAATGTATTTCATGACTTGGTGGAGAGTAGAGGGAACGATGGAATTGCGGTGAATCCATGGTCGTCCCAGCAACAGGTTGTAGGAAGTGTCCGCGTCAATGACGTAACACGTCACTTCCGACTTGAGGCTCCCGATCTGGCATTTGAGCTTGATCTTCCCCATCGGGCGGGAGCTGTTGGCATTGAACCCGTAAATAGTCGTCTGGGTAGGGCTCAGACGATGGGTAGGAATGCCTAGAAATTGCATAACCCGGCGAGGTATGATACTCAGCGCGGACCCTGGGTCTACCTGGATGCGGTTCACCTCGGATGACCCAATATACCCTGTGAAGTATAGGGGTCGGTCATGCTTCCCTTTAACCTGCATGTCGTCTGTTGTGAAGGTGATGCAGGGAGCATTTGGGGAGGCGTGGAGGCAATCCTCTACATCTTCCTCCCTTGGCACACGAGTCATGAAGACCTCAGCGTTTGCCAAAGCTTCTTGTAGAGCCTCTCTGGTTGACTTTGATAGCCTCAGGAGTTCATACAAGGTGATGCGTGCCGGGATGTTGGCTAGTTGAGCCAAGACGTCGAAGCGGTAAGGTGTCGAGGATCCTTCCGTTACACCTTTCGCAAGAACTCGAGAAAACCGAGTTTCTTTCTGTTTCTCCCCAGGCTGTTTAGAGGAGGGCTTGGCTGGTTCCACGGCTGGTTGCGGAGAAGCCGCTGCTGTCTCGCCGTACTGCTTCAAGTATGCCTGTCCTGAACGGGTCCCCGCCGTAGGTTGGCTGGGCTCTGCGGCCAGGACTATTGTTTCCTCTTCTGAGTCAGTCAGCGAGGGAACATCAGTGTCCGCTTCTCGAGAGGAGGCGCATATCACATGGCAAGATGAAGCCTTCCCTTTGCCTTTGGACTTCCTGTTGGTCACAGTCGTCCATTGTTGCTCGTCGACGAGGTCAGGGTGGACCCACATGATTTCCCCTCGAGGTGTAGGGACGGGTACCAAGCCTTTCTCCTGCTGCTGATGAGGGTCTGTGTTGACCACCCTCAGTTCTCCTTTCGGGACAGAGATCACCCCCACGGGTGTCGGGGGTCGTGTCCCAAACTGGAGAATCGACGTCATGTTGGCCGTCATCTTCTTCTGCTCCGGTCGGAGTTTTAATACCTCCGCGTCAATCAGAGCTTGAAGGATGTCCTTAAAGACGTAGCAGCTTTTGGTAGGATGACCGAGCATCCTGTGGTATAAGCAGTAGGTGGGATTGTCGGTCTTGCCGACTTCCTCCGGGCGCCTAATTTCAGGGAGCTTCAGTCGATTGCTCTTGTTGAGTAGCTTGAAGAGCGAATCGACGTGTTCCTCCTTGAAGGAATACTGCTTGTTGGGGCGTGGCTGGCTTGAAGAGCCACTTGCCCTGCCTGTTTGAGGTTTGGTGGGAGATTTGGTCTCCGTCGCCAAATTATCCTTCCGCTTCGTCTGGAGGGAGGTGTCTGGTGCACGCCTTGTCGACCTCTCTGGCCTGGGCTTGCCTTCTTCCGCTCTGACGCGGGCGACAATCTCCTCAGCCTGTTCACCTTGCTGGACTAATTGTTTCCAGGTGCGGCTTTCAGCAACTCCTATTTGAGCAAGGAGTGAGGTTTGGAGATTATGGCGACATGTTTCCACCAGGGTGGCCTGGGTCATGCCGCTTGGACATCGGAGTGCCATGTTCCGAAATCTTTCTACGAAAGACTTGACGGACTCTCCCTTTCGCTGTTTTGTAGCTAAAAGGGTAGGCATTGTGACCTCCGAATCATCTTCGAAGAAGCGTGTCAGAAACAACTTCTCCAAGTCGCCCCAGTTCTTGATTGAACCTTCTGGGAGCTTCATGAACCATTCAAAGGCCAACCCTTTCAGGGTGCCGATGAACAGTCGCGCCAGGATGGCATCGTTATCTACCACATTCCCGGTCTGGGATTTGAAGTAGTAGATGTGCTGGTTGGGTGACCCCTTCCCGTCAAATGCTTGGAGAGTTGGAGCCTTGAACTTAGGAGGGTACGGGACTAAGTCCCACTCGGCCGGATAGGGCCGGACTACTCCAGCTTCTTGGAGGCCTTTACGGTTGGTAAGGGCCTCGAGGCGCTGCTCCAGTTGACTCATTCTTTTAGCATGAGCCTTTCCCGGGGTCTGGTCACTTCTTGCCTGCGACGAGGGCTTGGACACATCCGAGGTAGATCGTCGTGTCTCGTCAGAAGATTCGGAGGGTGGGCTTCCTCCCTTTCTCCCTTTCCCCTTCGGTCGTCTAGGAGGAGATCTCGCTCTTTCTTCAAGCAATTTCTCAAGCATATGCTTGAGGGAGTCAATGGATCTCTGTTGAGAGGCGATTATATCCATCTGGTGCTTCTGCGTCTGTTCTAAACGCCTGGTCGTCTCCTCAGGAGTGTCGGCCATGTAGGCGGAAGCCTCCTTCTCGACGGAAGAGTTTGAAGCCTGCGACTCCACTATAGCGGAGTGAGAACCACCCATTCTAATGCCGCGGGCTAAGGCATTATAGTCAATTGGGGGAATGGCCCCTGTCCGGGTGCGAGTGTGTTGATACACCCCCTCTGGCTCAGAGTCAGATTCCTCTGAGTTGTCCATTAGTTGTTTCCCCTTGCTTCTGCTAGTCATGTTTGCAGTAAGCTCCGGGTATTCAACATCTGAGAAGGTTCTCCTCCTGTGGGAGCGTCTTCTTTTGGCTGACGGGGGAATCAGGGTCAGCTGTCTAATTAAAGACGGCTGGTGCACGCCTGACTCGCAATGGCATCCAGAGAGCATCTGGATGAGCTGTTGACAGCAGCATGGAGAAGTGGTCTGATTGGCACTCCTTTTCCTTGTCAAATAATCCCTCAAATCTGTGGGAGGGGGATTAAAGAGACTGGTCTCGCAACGTCGACGACGGGAGACAGTCATGTGCTGTTCAGCCTGGACACAGGTTTCAGAAACGCGGCTGTTGCGTCGCGGCTGCGTCACGCGCGTCTGGCGTCTCTGTTGATATGAGACGCGACTTTCGCGTTGCTGTCTGCTGCGTTGGAGCAGAGAGACTTGGGAGAGAGTGGGCTGCTGGGCCCCACGCCTGTGGGCGCGTGCTTCCTGCGTTTGACGAGACGCAGAAGCTTCGCTTTGGCGTTTGGCAAGTTGGTCTCCAGAAGGCCCAACTTGGGGAGTCTCGCGTTTGGGTCGCCAAACGCGGATCTCTCGCACTGGACGAGGTGCGGGCAAGGCATCGGATCGTACGCTGCGTTCAACCCCAGTCAGAAAACCAACGGTTCCGACCGAGTGTTGACGCGCGCGTCTTCTCTGTCGACGCTCGGCATTCCGATTGCGCCGTGGAGGAAGAGAGAAGCCAACAACTTCCTGGTTTGTAGAACCAGGGGTGTTTGCCACGCGGGTCTCCCGAGAGACGCTGACGCGGGCGTTCTGTGCGACACGGTCGATCGCACCAGTAGATGTGCCGGGGACCACGCGGGCCTTCAGAGAGGCGTTGGCGCGTGTGTTCTGCGCGACGCGGTTGATCGCAGCAGAGGAGTCTGAGGTTACGCGGGCCTTCTGGGAGGCGTCGGCGCGTGAACCAAACTTGGCACAGTGGGCAGCAGGAGCACCCGACAGAGCCTCAGATTGGGCTTCAGGGGGCTGTCCACTTGAGACCCTGCGGCAGACGCGGGTCTTTGGGCTCTTGGAGCCAGAAGAGAGGAACTCTTCATACTTCGCCTGGTCGAACTCGACGACGAGGGATTCGACCATTTTCCCCTTACGGAGAACGTCATCTTGCACCACGGTGCGCTCGTCAGTAACGAAGGTAGTCCCCAGCGGAGTCGCCATCTCTTGTAGGGGCCGGAAAATTTGGTGGTCGGAGAAAGTGGTTTTAGCTGTAAAAGATTTCCTTGATTCAAGCGAAACGATTACAACCAAAAGAACTACTCTTCCCTCTTTTCCAGTTACAAGGGAGGGAGGATGTCTGAATCTTCCCTTTGTTTAAAGCTGGGTTCTTCGTGTGGCGATGGAGAGTGAATCTTGTTCTCCGTTGACCAGATGACCGTCCTGGACCGTCGGGGGTCTTCTCTTCGGTCGGTAGAAAGAGTAACTCAGCTCCGTCTACCAAAACTCTCAAAGAGGAGGTAGGCGAAGAGCGGCTAGTACTCAGTAAGCTCGCTGAAGAGTCGTGCTTCCCTCTTGATGATCCTCTTGCCTGGATTCGATCGATTTTGATGATGCCTTGACCTTCTTAATTTTCGACCTTTCCCAAGTTTCGATCTTATCTCAAAGCTCTCTCCCTCTCAAAACTCCGATCTTCTCTTCATAGCAAACAAGGCTATTTATAGGGGTCTCAGGGGGTGAAGGTGCCTCCTGAAAACGCTCCCGAATGAGGGGCCACTACCCGCTACATGCGCGGTGACTGGCCCCGCAATCAGGGCAGTTGCAACTGAGACGCGGGCGTTGGGCCAAACGCGCCTTGAAGTTTGAGACGCGGGCGTCGAGCCAAACGCGCCTTGAAGTTTGAGACGCGGGCTTCGGGCCTTCACGTCTGGATGCTGAGGCGCGGGCGTCGGGCCGACGCGCCTTGATGCTGAGACGCGGGCTTCGGGCCGACGCGTCTGAACGTTGAGACGCGGGTGTAGAGCCAACGCGTCTTAATGCTGAGACGCGAGCATCGATTCCTCGCGTCTAGAGCTTGAGACTCTGCTTCCTTAATGGCTGGTCTGTTAGTCATTTTTAGACAGCCTACACCAACATAAAAGGTACATATACAAAGTCATCTCAGGATATGATAAACTATACATATTATATATGTCCTTTATCACAACCAAGTCCCAAAAGTAGAATATACAATAAAGATACAAAAAGCTCACGAGTAGGATGAAGATCCCGTGAGTCAAAAGAGGAGTCTGGCGCGAAAGAACTGAAACTAGGCTGCCAGCTTACAAGGAAAAGCTTGATCTACTGTGGACAGCTCCACTGCAATCCAAGTTTCAAGACCTGAACATACAAATCCAAGGGAGTCAGGACCTCCCAACAATGAACCGGCTATGTGCCAAGTGGCTAAGAGACAAGAATAGGGGTTAGAACACAAGAGTGGTATACAAGAACAGGTATAGCATAATCATGAAACAGGAAATGCAAGGTAAAGCTGATTACAGGCAAAAGTGATTGTATATGCTTAAGTCACGGTCCCATGAGACTAATACATCGAGGGGATAATCTAAACAAGGAAACCCTCATATATATACCTTTGTCTCATGCCACAGAAATCCCAAGCATATAGAATCAGAGTTGCAAATCATATGACAGTCAAACGGGAATATACAACAAGAATGATAAGAATCGTAACAAACATCAAAACAGGAATCATCACTGGAATCATGACATAACGAGTAGACTAGGAGTCATAACATAACAGGTCTCTATTATTATTATTACTCGTCTGACCCATATATCTAGGTATATGCCCGGGTGTACATCCCATCACACATACATCCATATATAAGCTATCCGAGGTTTGTTAACGGAAGTGGATGGAGAACTGATAGAACTTCTTATAGTGGTTTCCATACACCTGGAACCGGCTTTGGAGGCCCAAAGTCCCCCTAACAGTAATATCATAACACTTACCGCCAGTATATATACATATATATATATACTTTTATATCCCATCACTATAAGCAAGATATCATTCCGGCATCCATCACTTCCTCCCATACCCATACAAGTTGTAGCTTATTAGCATAATTATTAGTTTACGGGAATAAACGGTCATAATAGGGATAGCCCAACAGATTCAAGAGGTGGCCCCCACCGTGTGGTGTGGCACTTTGTTCAATGTGGCACTTTGCTCTGTGGGAATGGATTCTAGAGGTGGCCCCCACCGAGTATGGTGTGGCACTTAGTTCCATAACAATAACAACAATAGGACAGGGTTCCCGTAAACATAATAATCATAAAGTCAAGTATGTCATGCTGGGTGTGAAGTGATAGCATGACAAGTGGTGATATTGCAAACAACCAACATAGTAAGAGATCGATATAGTCCGGGTCAGTCATGTTATAACAATAGGGTTTTGCCAAGTAGTGGCATGCCAGGTGGTCAAGTGATAACACATTGGAGGTCAGGTGATATACATGTGTTAAAAGGAAACATGAAACTGATAGTTCTGAATTATGGCAAGACAAGTAGAAACATAGGGACAATGCAGAGTTCGACGACCTCGAAGGGTCCGCCACGCATGGTATTCAATAAAGAAGCAAGAACATCACATGCATGGTACAAGCATCATAATGAAACAAGCAAATGTTTGGCAATACATAAACATAGAAATGTGAAGCGACAAGAGGTGATACACATCAAGTAATAGGTCATGAAGTACAAGTCATGAAGTACATGAACCAGGTATAAGATCCAAAGTTGAGAAAGAAATTAACTATAACAAACAGCCTAAGTTAGTCGACTAAGGTCAAGGGAATAGTCGACTAATAGAAGGGTTAGTCGACTAACAGTAGGGTCTAGTCGACTAAAACTGTGTAACAGAGAGTTGGGTTTCTGATTCAGGAAATGTTAGTCGACTAGGTTGGGAGGGGTAGTCGACTAATAGAAGGGTCAAGTCGACTATCAGACACTTAAGTCGACTAAATCTGTGATACAGAGAGTTAGGGTTTTGATTCAGGAAGAGGTAAGTCGACTAGGGTAAAAATAGTAGTCGACTAGTGGTCTCAAGTCGACTAATATCTAAGCTAAGTCGACTGGAGCCGAGAGTTGGGATTCTGGGATCATGGGGAAATTAGTCGACTAGGGTTAAGAGAGTAGTCGACTAGGCATCTCTAGTCGACTGGTAATAGGGACTAGTCGACTAAAACTGTGTAATCAGAAAAGGCTACGTTTCAGCTAAGGGTTTCTAGTCGACTAGGTTCTAGGTCAAGTCGACTAATCATGGTCGGGAAGCAGATTACAGAACAGAATTTGGTGATTGTTCTTGGTGACTAAAAATGTGATTTTTATGACATGTGAACACAAGATATGGAGATACAAGTATACTAGGAATGGAACAAGTCTTGGTGAGTAAAATACTCACTTGGAAAGGCTTGATTGAAGCTCTACGAGTCCGGGAAGTTTGTGGTCGTCAAATTGATCCACCGTGATGAAATCGACGAAGAAGGAGACGATCCCAATCCAAGAGTTGTTGTTGAGGTGGAGGTGAAGACCTAGGTGATGCCCTTGAAGTTGGTGGTGGTGGAGTTGAAGAAGATGGTGGAGATTAGGGTTCTTGGTGAAGGTTAGATGGTGAAGAGAGTGAAAAAGGAAGTAGAAATGTAAAGGGAAGTTTAAATAGGGATTTGATTTTGTGAAGGAGGTGTAATTTAGATAGAAGAGATGGGCTTTATTGCAAAAAGGGGAGGTGAGGTGTCTCCTTTGGCCACACTTGGCCGGCCATGGGAGAGAGAGAAAAAGATGGGCATTTAATGAGGAAGTAGGTGAGGAAGTGTGTGGAGTTGGAATTTTTGGAAAAGATTAGAATTTTGAAAAATGGAAAAACTTGTGGTTGTGGAGAAAAGAAATAAAGGAGAAGGAAAAGAAAAGAAATATAAAGGAGAAGATATTTCTCTTGAACTCAAATGAAACTGTTGAATAGACAGATACCCGGGTTAAGGTCAAAGATGTGGAAATCATTTCGGAAAATACCGAAATCGTCCGAAATTCAAGTATCTCGGAACGACTCGAAATAATTACCAAAAATCAATAATAGTATATAAAGACCAATAGTGAAATCCGTTTGAAGAAATACATTATAGTTTTAAAACTAAAAATCCGGAATCAGTTACCTACCGACTCCGTTGGAATTTTCATAAAATCATAAAATTCTTAGAAAAAGTATTTAAGTAGGAAATGTAATTCTAAAAGATAAAGTCTAAAGGACCATCATGAAATTCCAAACAGTTTGAGAATTAAAAATCTGGGAATCGGTCAGCGGCACTGGCCGACACCGGTTTTGAAGAAATTCAATTTAATCCAAGAAAAATCCAGAAAATCACAGAAAATCTAATATATTGGAAAATAATATTTGAAACTGAAATCGGTCAAATCTAATCACCGGAAAGGCCAAATCGAATAATATACTATAATCGGGTCTTCGGTTCAGACTAGGGCTGACTCCGAATCCACGAATCCAATTCCAAGACAAAACAATCATACAAGGAATTCATAATACAGATTAAATACAGGAAAACAAATCGAAAAAAATACGATCGAAAATCTGAATACGCAACTAAGTACGTATTCCGGGTACGGGGTATTACACCCGCCCCTCCTCCTCGCCGCTTGATCTGATGGCGGCGAGGAGGGAAGAGAGAGGGGAGAGGATGGGTCCTGCCTCTCTTAATTATTTTTTTCATAATTAATTACATAATCAATTGCTTAATTGATATTTATTATTTAATTAATATAAAAAATAGAGTTTATTTGCTTAATTAAGGGTTAACGTGTCATGCACGTGCTTCCCTTAACGGCAAAACTCAACACTGTCACTGTCGGGGGAAAATGCAGCTTTTTAGTAGTGTAGGAGGGTTTCGCGCAACAACCCAATAGTACAAGAGAATTTTGTGCAATTTAACCTAAATTAATATTATTTCTAAAGTGATATTTTGAACTATAATTGGACTACAAGTGGGATTTAGATAACTTCAAAATTTAATGCATTAAGTTACAACTTACTACAAGTGAGATTTACATAACCACAAAATTAACTGTATTGCCCTGAAAGTGGGAAAATGGTAGTGTAGAAGAGAGGTGTAAAAGGAAAAAAAGGGAAAAGAAATTTTTTTTCATTTTTCATTTTCGGTTCAAAGCAAAAAAAGGAAGTGGGAAATGAGCTTTCTCACTTCCATGAATCGAAATATGCCCTAAGAATATAGAAGTTAATTTCATATAGTGTTGAGAAGTTCAATTGAGTATTTTTTTGTTAGAATATAAATATAATATGCTCTGTTAAGAATTGTACAAACAAATAGACTCATATTGGTTATACTTGGGAACGATCTTGGTATAAAAAAATTTAGGCTACTGCACCTAAAAGGCTAGTGTTTTGAGATGGTGCCCAAGTCCTTACAAGTGCTATCAGAGCCATCCCCAAACCTAGCCATTTGTGGAAGATCCACCAAAGGCGCAAAAGGCGCGGGCGTAAAAGGCGCCATGGGCCACTATTAAGCTAGATCTAATAAAAAAAAGATTGAGCTCTCTAGGCGGACATGGTGCTCCATGTGCTTCATGTAAGACCTGTTGCTGTCAACATAATGAGATTTGGATTACTCTACCTAAAAGGCTGATCTTTTGGAATGGTGCCCATGTCTTTACATGCTCAGCCCTCATTATAAATTTAGAGTTTTTTTTAGAGTGGTAAGAACTTTAATATAGCATCAGAGAAATCTAAATTCAATTCTTATCTGGTGTTGTTGGAATCTCAGTAATAGAGAACAACAACGCTAGAAAATAGTCACCAATCGCACGAACAAGCAAACAAAAGAAAGAAAGCGAGAACACAAGAATTTAATGATGTTCGACAATTGCCTACGCCATTGAAGCAGAATGAGAGAGATCTTATTAAATCAATCAGGTAAAGGGTACAATTGCAGGGGATAATCCCTTTTTATATAGGCATGGAGTCCCTGAAGAAAAGAAAACCAAAAACCTCTGAATTTGGATCAGAAATCAAAAACCATTTTGGATTCGCCCAGAAGCAAATATCGTCGACAGCCCAAGGGGCATGTCGACAGCCAAACTGAAACTTTGACGAATTTCCTACACTCTGTAAAACGCTGTCAACAATTCAAGATGTCGATTGTTGACAAAACGATTCACATGCAGACACGTATCAGTGTCTACATTGTCGACAACTCAAGAGGGCTGTCGACAGCCTATTCCTTTCTTTCATATTTCGTTATGAAACTCCACCCTCAATCTTTTTACTCTGCTCTCCCCACAATTCTCCATCTCAGTGAAGATTTCTCAAATCTGAGCCGAACACAATATAGTACCATGTTGACTTCAACGGGCTGCACCAGCGTGGGTGCTTACGTTGTTGGAGGAGAGAGTACAGTAGAGGAGATGAGGTGCATGCCAGGTCATGCCAGGTGCTGTTGACTGCCAAGGATTCTACGACGAAAGGCGAAGGAACAGCGGGCAGGAAAAGAAGCAGCAGCAGAAAAAGACAGAGGTCGGTCGACCGGTCCGGTCGACCGACGTGCACAATGTGCACAGGATTTGAGCGGTCGACCGGACCGGTCGACCGGAGAAGCTGTCTGCAGGAAACCCAACTCTCGGTTTGTTTCGGTCGACCGGTCCGGTCGACCGTGAGAGGGAGTCGGTCGACCGGATCGGTCGACCGATAGTCGGATCTGGGCGAAAATTGCTGTTTCAGGAAGTTATGTATTTAAGCTCTAATTGTAATTTTTAGGGTTGAAGTACCTAGAGAAAGTATAGCTGCGGACTCTCTTGTGTTCATAGAGATCTAGAGCTATTGTAATCGATCTTCCATATAGAAAACTCTCTCCGTGGATTGCCCCGAGGACGTAGGCAAGTTGGCCGAACCTCGTTAGATCTGATTTTTGCGATTGTTCTTCTTCTAGTTTTTGATTTCATTGTTCTGAGATTGAGATCTGATAGATCCTCTATTGGGTTGTTGTCTGTCGCGCACAACAAGTGGTATCAGAGCTTCAGGCTACGCTTGGGATTCAGAGAATTCGAAGGGCTCCAGATCTGATCAGGTGGAGATCGTGTGTCGATCTCAGGTCAGAGGCATTGGTGTTCAAGGAGATCGTGTGTCGATCTCAGGAGGACTCAAGGTGGGCTCTTTGGATCCGTGGTGGAGTAGATCTGGTGAGAAACTCTAGCTAGGGTTTCACGGGAGAGGTAAAAATCACTTTTTTATCTCTGTAATAGATCTATTCTCAAGTTATTTGATCTTCCGCATAGTTAGAGGGTCAAGAAAGGAATCTCAATGGCAGAGGAAACTACTTCCGTTAAAACAATGAATCACTCAAGGATCGAAGTTGTCAAGTTTAATGGAACTAATAATTTCGGGATGTGGAGGTGTGAGGTCATGGATGCATTGAATGCACAGAACCTCGAGGACACGCTCCTATTAGAGAGGAAGAAGACCACTACTACTGAGGAAGAGTGGGCGAAGATGAATAGGTCGGCATGTGGCTTAATACGTTCATGCTTGTCACAAGACATCAAATATCTTGTACAACATGAGACGTCAGCGAAGAAACTGTGGAATACTCTTGAGAAGAAATACCTGACAAAGAGTGTGGAGTCTAGGTTGCAACTTAAGAGTAAGCTGTATCAGTTCAGGATGCAGAGGGAAAACACAGTAAACGAGCACATCAACCGATATACGAAGCTTCTTACAGATTTGCTAAATGTGGATGTCACTGTAAGTGAGGAAGACAAGTCAGTTATTCTCCTGAACTCACTCCCACCGGAGGAGTATGAGACATTCACTATGACATTCATAAATGGAAGGCAAACCTTAGTTTATGATGAAGTGTCGTCAGCACTGATGAGTTATGAGACAAGGAAGAATGAGAGACATTCAGGTCGGTCTAGTTCATCAGCGGAAGCTTTGGAAGTAAGAGGCAGGAATTCATCGAGGAAAGGCAAGGAGGTGAGAGGAAGATCGAAGTCTAGGTCGGGCTTCAGGAATCTTAAGAAAAATCAGTGCATGTTCTGCAAAGAGATTGGGCACTGGAAGGTTGACTGTCCAAAGTACAAGGGGAAGAAGAAGGAATCAAAGTCTGAGGCAAATCTGGCAAGGGTGACAAAAGCTACAAGCGGTAAATCACAGGCAGATGGAGCAGATTCAGATTCTTCAGAGTTCTCTTTTTCAGTGACTACTCCTGTTGTAGGTTACTCGGTGGATAAAGAGTGGATCCTGGACACAGGTGCTACATATCATGTATGCCCTAATCGAGATTGGTTTACCAGTCTTGAGAAGTTGGAGGGATGTTCGGTCGTCATGGGCGACGATCATCCGTGCATCATGGAGGGTGTAGGCACTATTCCGATCAGGATGTTTGACGGGATGGTGAGGGAGCTGAAAGAAGTGAGATATGTACCTCAGCTGAAGAGGAACTTGATCTCTGTGGGTGCTTTGGAATCATTGGGGCTCAGTGTGTCTATTAAAGAAGGTGTTCTTAAAATGACAAAGGACTCAATGGTGGTGTTGAAGGCCGACCGTCGGAACAATTTGTATTACTTGAAGGGTAGTACAGTGACAGGGCAGGTGGCAGCTTCTACCAGTCAGAAGGAAGATCTAACCCGGCTATGGCACATGAGGCTGGGACATGCCGGGGAGAAATCGATGCAAGCTCTTGTGAGGAAAGGGCTGCTGAAGGGTGCAGAGACCTGCAAACTGGATCTGTGTGAACATTGCATCATCGGCAAGAAGACGAAGGTGAAGTTTGGTACAGCTTCACACTGCACCGAAGGCATTCTTGATTATGTTCACACAGATGTATGGGGACCCACCAAGACTGCATCAATTGGGGGAAACCACTATTTTGTGTCGTTCATTGATGATTATTCTAGGCGGTGCTGGGTGTACACCATGCGACACAAGAATGAAGTCCTAGAATTGTTTGTGAAGTGGAAGGTTAATCAGGAAGGAGTACGGGAAGAAAAGTCAAGGTCTTTCGTTCTGACAACGGAGGAGAGTACAAGTCAGACCCTTTCCAGAAGCTATGTCTTGATGAGGGCATAGAGAGGCACTTCACAGTGAGGGAAACTCCGCAACAGAATAGGGTGGCTGAAAGAATGAACCGGACTTTGCTAGAGAAGGTTCGGTGCATATTGTCTAATGCAGGATTACCAAAGAAGTTCTGGGCTGAAGCGTTGGGGTATGCATGCCATCTCGTCAATAGGTTGCCGTCATCTGCAATAGGAGGGAAGACCTCTCTTGAAGCTTGGTCGGGTAAAGCCGCTGAAGATTATGATGTGCTCCGGATATTTGGATGTCCAGCCTACTATCATGTCAGAGAAGACAAATTGGATCCGAGAGCGAAGAAAGGAGTGTTTGTTGGCTTCAAGAAAGGAACCAAGGGTTCAAGATCTGGGACCAACAGGACAACAAGTTCATAATCAGCAGGGATGTCACATTTGATGAGGCCTCTATGATGAAGCCTACGGTCTCTCAGCAGGTGGAGACCAACAAGACCAAGGAGCTATTGCAGCAGGTGGAGAGTGATGCAAATCCACCATCTCTAGAGGACACAGTGTCAGTAAAGATCATCCCTGAGGTGACACAGGGAGGTGATCAAGTTGCAGAAGAAGATGCTGAAGTTGTTGAAGAGGATCAGGAGCAGGTCATGGGTACTGTTCCAGATACTACTGCAGTTGGAAGACCACGGAGGAATACTAGGAGACCTGGCTGGCTCACTACAGACATGGTGATTGCTTATGCACTTCCAGTTGTTGAAGAGGCCATTCCATCTACTTTCAGGGAAGCTGAAATCAGTTCAGAAGCTGAGTTATGGAAAGGGGCTATGAATGAAGAGATGCAGTCTCTTTATAAGAACAACATATGGGAACTGACCAAGTTGCCCAAGGGGAAGAAAGCCATAGGGTGTAAGTGGGTATTTGCTAAGAAGCAGGGATCACTCCAAGAAGATAAAGTGCGATACAAGGCAAGCCTGGTGGCTAAAGGCTACGCACAGAGAGAAGGGATCGACTACAACGAGGTATTCTCTCCAGTTGTTAAACACTCGTCTATTCGGATCCTATTAGCCTTGGTGGCGCAGAACGAGTTGGACCTTGACCAACTTGATGTGAAGACCGCCTTTCTCCACGGCGATCTTGAGGAGGAGATCTACATGACTCAGCCCACAGGTTATAAAGCTGCAGGGAAAGAGGAGTTGGTATGTAAGCTGAAGAAATCGCTGTACGGCTTGAAGCAGTCTCCAAGACAGTGGTACAAGCGATTTGACAGCTTCATCAGGAAGAAGAAGTACACAAGAAGCCATTTCGATCCATGTGTGTACTACAACAAGTTACCATCGGGTGAGTATATCTATCTACTACTTTACGTAGATGATATGCTAATTGCTTCTAGGTCAAGATCTGCAATTGATTCTCTAAAGAAGACTTTATCGTCCGAGTTCGAGATGAAGGACCTGGGGGAAGCAAGGAAAGTATTGGGCATGGAGATCACAAGGAACAGGGATGCTGGCAGGATAAGCTTGACTCAGAAGGGCTATCTGGAGAAGGTACTGCAGAGGTTTAATATCGGGAAAGATACTAAGACTGTTAGTACACCAATGGCGCCGCACTTCAAGTTGTCAGCGAAGATGTCTCCAAGGAGTGTTCAGGAGCGTGAGCATATGACTCATGTTCCGTATGCCAATGCTGTGGGTAGCTTGATGTATGCGATGGTGTGTACAAGGCCGGATCTTTCACAGGCAGTTTTCATGGTTAGCAGATATATGCATGATCCAGGTCAGGGTCATTGGGAAGCTGTGAAGTGGATCCTGAGGTACATCAAGGGTACTGTTGATATAGGCCTCGTATTTGAGAAGGACAACACCGGGAAGCAAGAATGCATAGGGTACGTGGATTCGGACTATGCAGGTGACCTTGACAAACGCCGGTCGACTACTGGGTATGTATTCACATTCTCACAGGCACCGGTGAGTTGGCGCTCCACACTTCAGTCCACAATTGCGTTGTCGACTACAGAGGCGGAGTATATGGCCTTGACCGAGGCCATGAAGGAGGCGATTTGGCTTCAGGGTTTGCTAGATGACTTGGGAGTGGAACAGGAGATCTTGAAGATATACTGTGACAGTATGAGTGCCATTTATTTAGCAAGGAACCAAGTCTACCATGCAAGGACGAAGCACATTGATGTCAGGTATCACTTTGTTCGGGAGATTCTGGAGGAAGATGACATCAACTTGTTGAAGATTCGTACTTCAGAGAATCCGGCCGATATGCTTACAAAGGTGGTGTCGGGAGTAAAGTTTGCACACTGCAAAGACTTGCTCCAGATCCTTCAGGTGAATTGAGCTTGATGAAGCTCATTTGGGTGAACTACGGACGGCTTGATCCCTTGGGCAAGGGGTACGTAGGCAACCAGGTTGGTGCAGCCGCTATCGAGTCGGAATTCGGCTCAGATTTAACAATCTTCACCGAGGTGGAGAATTGTTGGAGGAGAGAGTACAGTAGAGGAGATGAGGTGCATGCCAGGTCATGCCAGGTGCTGTTGACTGCCAAGGATTCTACGACGAAAGGCGAAGGAACAGCGGGCAGGAAAAGAAGCAGCAGCAGAAAAAGACAGAGGTCGGTCGACCGGTCCGGTCGACCGACGTGCACAATGTGCACAGGATTTGAGCGGTCGACCGGACCGGTCGACCGGAGAAGCTGTCTGCAGGAAACCCAACTCTCGGTTTGTTTCGGTCGACCGGTCCGGTCGACCGTGAGAGGGAGTCGGTCAACCGGATCGGTCGACCGATAGTCGGATCTGGGCGAAAATTACTGTTTTGGGGAAGTTATGTATTTAAGCTCTAATTGTAATTTTTAGGGTTGAAGTACCTAGAGAAAGTATAGCTGCGGACTCTCTTGTGTTCATAGAGATCTAGAGCTATTGTAATCGATCTTCCATATAGAAAACTCTCTCCGTGGATTGCCCCGAGGACGTAGGCAAGTTGGCCGAACCTCGTTAGATCTGGTTTTTGCGATTGTTCTTCTTCTAGTTTTTGATTTCATTGTTCTGAGATTGAGATCTGATAGATCCTCTATTGGGTTGTTGTCTGTCACGCACAACATACGTACCCCTGCCTAGGGGATCAAGCCATCCATAATTCATCTAAACAAACTCCACCGAGCTCAATCAACAGAAACTGAATCTGCAGCAACAAACCCAACTGATTGAGTCATATGAACCTCCGGGCGTGTTTGTTTCGCCGCAAAACGCCGCAAAACGTAAGTCGTAAAACTTCTTTTCCATTTTCCGTTGTTTGTTTCGCTGAAAAACAAGTTGCAAAATGCAACTCTTCTTTTCCCATTTGCAGTTGCTACAGTTAAATTTGTGGTCATGTAAATATCACTTTTACACTCATATTTTCTCACTTGCAGTTGCTACAGTTAACTTTGTGGTCATGTAACTCTCACTTGTAGTACACTTACAGTTCAAAACAGTTACTTGATAATCAATATATAATTTAATATTTTAAATATTTAATATTTTAAATATTGTTCAATTTCTTATTTAATTATTTTATATTTTTAATCTTTAATTTTTTTATTGTTTTTAATATTTTTTTATATTTAAGATTTTATTAATTTAATTTAATATTTTATTTAATATTTTATTTAATACTTTATTATTTTATTAATACTTATTCCATTTTTTATTATTTTATTTAGAGTTAATATTTTATTAATATAACAATATTATACTTTAATATAAAATTATTATATATTTAATTATTTATTTTTTAATATAAAAAATTACTTTATTAATATCATAATGAATTTTATTATTATATTAATATTTTATTATGTTAATATTGTAATAATAATTCAGTATAATAATACTATAATGATAATTTTTTATTAAATTATAATTATATTTTACTTTGTTAATTTTATATTTCTATAATATTACAATAATATTATAAAAAAATTATATTATAATAATTTTCAAGTATTTTTAATATTATAATATTATAACTATAGTTTATTATTTTTGTAAGATTTTTTAATATTATAATAAAATTTATATTATAATAATTTTCAAGTATTTTTAATATTATAATATTATAACTATATTTTATTATTTTTGTAAGATTTTTTAATATTTATATTTTATTAGTATTCTTAAAATTTTAATAATATTTTTATATTTTCTTAAATTTTTATATTATTTATTTAGTTAATATTTTAGTAATATTTTACTATTTATACTAATATTTTATTAATATTATTGTTATAAATAAAATATTAAGATTATTAATTTTTTATCTCAAATTTATTAATATAATTTAATTTTCAATAGTAGATTTAATTTAATAGTATTTATAATATTTAAATCACTGCTACAGTTAATTTTGTGGTCAACTTTTCCACTTACACTTTTACATTACCAACCAAACACCGTAAAACACAATATACTTACCATTTACACTTTCACTTTATCAACCAAACACCGTAAAACACAATATACTTTTCCATTTACACTTCACTTTATCAACCAAACACCGTAAAACACAATTTATTTTCTCTGCTACAGTTCACTTTTTCCATTCTCATTTTACGACTTACGACTTGCGACGTTTTGCAACGAAACAAACAGGCCCTCCTTACCAATACCTTCATAGGGAACAACGACCTTCAATTTGAGCTTGTCTAGCTCACCAATTTGAGATTCACACTTTTTCACACATTTTCGTGGATTCATCATGGTTCTAATAACGGTAAATAATTCGACATCCTCATCAATGTCTTCAACCTGTTCAGCATCCAAAATGGTTGCACGATCTCCACCTGGTGTCACATCCGATGAGATCCTAACTGATATTGAACCAACTAGAGGTGATGAAGTAGCATTAACCTCCACCTACTGCAATTCATCCTTGATCTTCATCCTCTCCACCTGCAGAGAGATAATAGACTTCAACAATGAAGTTTCATTAAACATTACATGCTTGCTAAACATTACATCCTATATCTTGTAACCTTTCATATTTCTTTTGACACCAAAGAATATAAACTTCTTTACTCGCAGATTTACCTTGCCATCTTAGGCATAAAGTAGACCGGACTTTCAAATGCCCGCAGAAAATCATAGTCATGAGCAGTTCCACCCGACCAAATATCCAATGGAGTCTTACCTCCTGTCGCAATCGGTTGTAATCTATTTAGGAGATGGCTAGCTTATACAATCGCCTCAACCCGAAATGATTTATCTAATGATGCATTAGACAATAGGCACTGAACTTTCTCTAGCAAGGAGTGATTTATCTCCTTAGCCACCCCATGTATTCCATTTGTGAAGTGAATACCAATACTAATGTTCTGGCCAAATCGTTAGAATTGATCCTTATACTTTTCAACATTATTAATTTGGAGCTCCCTAATATTCCTACTAGTCTGTTTCTCCATCATATTCTTCCACTTCACCAGTATACCTAAGACTTCAAAACTTTGTCTCATGGGATATCTCCAACAATACCTAAATAAATTATTAATAGAAGAGACAAAGTTCTGAGCTATCTTGACAGGACCCCAAATATCAATATGAACACAATCAAGAAGATCTTTCGAGCGGTGAGTTGTGGTGCCACATTTCACCTTCATCTTCTTGTCCAGAACATTGTGTATCAAATTTCAAATTTCAGGTAGATACATCTTCCAATAAACCTTTCTTTGCAAGAGCTTGCAAAGAGTTTTCCCTGTATGTCCGAGCCTCACATGCCATAGCCGTGTACAATCATCATCTGAAGAAATAGAAGTCACCACTTTTCCTGTAACCGTACCATCCTTCAAGTAGTATAGGTTATTACATCAGACGCCCTGCAAAACAACCATCGAGTCTCGAATCATTTTAAGAACACCATCTCTAACAGATACTCCATGACCCAATGCTTTCAAAGCGTTAACAGAAAAAAGATTCATTTTCAATTGAGGTATATGCCTCATTTCCTTTAGTTCCCATACCATCCCTTCGAACATCTTGATACAGATTGTACCTATCCCTTCTGTGTTACACGGACGATCATCACTCATGATAGCAGAACAACCATCTAACTTCTCCAAGTTAGAAAACTAATTCCTATTGGGAAATACATGATAGGCAGCTCATGTATCTAACACTTACTCAGAATCACCTGAATAACCAATAGTAAGGGTAGTAACGGAAAACAAGAATATCGATAAGTCTGAGTCTGATCCACCTGCCTGTGAAGTACTACTGATTAGGTATTTATCGCTCTTGCGAGATTTACCCACGAAAATTCACTATATTTTTGAGAGATTACAATAAAGAAGAGAGAACCTCACGTCCGCTCTATATTTATAATGATACACACAAACACCCATATAACTCTAATGACGATACCTCTCCTTTTATAGAGAAAATTAATGTTACGAGTTATGAAATCACGAAACTGTTCTTGATATATTCTCCAAGTTTCATGGCTTAAGAAGCTTTCAGACTGGACCGCTTCTCTGCCATGCATATCCATTGTGCTACTCTGCACTGTCGCTTTAGAGTGCTCATCCGCTTTGATGTGTCGGAGTGCTCCTCCGGAGTGATACCAAGCCGCTACTTCAGAGCGAGACTCTGACTTTGCCCTCAACCTGAAACTTTAAACTCGCCCAACCTCTTTATCAGGAGTGCTTTGCACTCGTTTTGGGATCTGCAAAAGGAACTTTTCAAAATAATTTTATTCCGAGGGCTCCGTCCATAAGTCCCCGGGCGGGGGCTCCCCGCCCCCTTTCAACCCTACAAAGACCTGACGCACATGTCGATCCACATAATGACTATGTGTAGGGCGACAAATCGTCAAAACAATAATTAGACTCTACAACTTAACAATCTCCTACTTGGAGACTGATTATTGACACAGTAGTGACACATCATCTCTCTCTCGTACTCCATCAACTCTCAACTTACAGCAAATTTGATGCAACTCAACTCCGCATCCCAGTCTTGAAGATTCATAGAAGTTGAATATGTTTTCAGTTTCTTCACTGTGACCATCTTGATTAACATGCTTGTAGGATTCAGACTTGTGTATATCTTCTCCCCCGACAACACATCATCCTTCAAAATTATGCGAATGAAGTGGTACCGCAAATCAATGTGCTTGGTTCTGTCATGATAAACTAAATTATTGGTAAGATCTATAAGACTCTGGATATAACTGTGGAGTAAAAGACTCATTTGCTCCTTATCAAGTTCTTTCATAAAATTCTTCAACCCCCGCTGTTATTATTGAAAGATTTTTATGAAAGAGGTTGAAAGATTTATTTAATTCTTGTCTTTTATTTTTTAGTGTCATTGAGGCATGAGATTATAGTAAGAGGATAAGGATGAGTTGTGAAAAGACTCTGCTTCAAGTCAGAAGACCCTAACCATGTTTTTTTGTTAAAAAGGAAGAGGAAAAAAAAAAAAGAAGATCATGGAATCCTTTTTTCTTTCTCGTTGGAAACACATTCTTGTAGTAACCTAAAAGTAAAGAAAAGATCATGGCATATTCTATTATCACCCAGCTAATCTTCAACTTTTTATTTTTATATTAAAAAAACCAAAGTAATGAGCAGTAGTTTGATAAGACAATCAAGCTGAGTTCTTTTCTTTCTTCATTTGGGTTTGGCGAGAAGTAGAGATTTTTACTATTTTTTTTTTGTTATTTAATAGAAGAATGAAAGAGAGATGACATTGACACCAGTTGATGTCAAGGGTGCGAGGGTAAAACCCTTTCCAATATTAGACAGGTGGATAAAAAAATTCATATGCAACGCCAAGCCAAGCTCTTTTTTTTTTTTTTTTCTCTCTTGCTTGAAATTGTTAACCAAATTCCTATAAGGCTCCAATGCAGTGGGATTCACATAATGTTTTGAATTATTTTTTTTAACCAAAAAAAATTAGAATTTGATTTTAATCTGAAAAGCTTTTATAATTTAACTTCCTGCTTTACCACGGAGTCAAGTCTCAGATGAATTTTTTTAAAACATTTCAACCAACTTTATTGAGAAAAGTTAGATTGTATTTTAGTCATTTGGTCTTTTGGGTGGTGCATTGGATTCCTTTTGTTGTCTCCATCACGTGACGTGCCTGGTTCATTAAAAATATAAATAAGTTGTTTGGTATGATAATGAAATTCAATTGTTTAAAAAGAGTGATGGTTTTCAAATTCAAATTTATGGATTATCCATTGAATAGATAACATCTCTTTAGAAAGAAGACCACATGGTAAAAGGATTGAATTTATTTATTTATTTATTTTTATCAGATTTCATGCATGCACTCTTGCACGTGTAACTGTAAAGGGTCTTGGAGTACGAAAATAATAGTAAATATACGCTTTTTTTAAAGACGAGCAATTATCATTAATTTCATTTGAGATTCATTTACAATCAAAATTACTCAAGATGTATCCCTCTCTCTCTCTCTCTCTCTCTCTCTCTCTCTCACTCAGACAACAATAACAATCACACATATCTAAATATCATCTCTTTGATTAATATGGTAGGGACTAAGTCTAATTATTGCATGCCTCAGTTTATTGAGTGCACTTTTTTGCTCGTCCTTGATGTGATTTCATGTTGTTTTTCTTTTTTTAAATATAAAAGCACATGATAATTGGCCTGAACCAAATTGGCCTTAGGATTGTTGTATACTAGTCTACGGACTAATATACTATAATCTAAAATTTTAAGTGGAGAATGGATCTTATTCAACTTTTCTTTCTTACTTGCTTGCTTGATTGAAAAAACAAAGAGATACACTGGCCTTTTATAGGCTTCAAAACTTACAAGAATACCAACCTCCAAATTTATGATGACTCATGATGATGACTCTTCATTCTTTCTAATTGAAGATGGTGACTCACTTGATGATGACTCCTAATTGATGATGACTCATCATTTCTCTAAATTGATGATGATGACTCATCATTCCTTCTAATTAAAGGTGATGACTCTTTATTTCTCTCAATTGATGATGACTCCTAATTGATGATGACTCATCATTTCTCTAAATTGAAGATGATGACTCTTTATTTCTCTCAATTGATGATGACTCCTCATTTTTCAAAAAAGACATTTTTATTTGATATTCCAACACACCCCCGCAAATCAAAATGTTTTCATATCGAGCATTTCTTTTAGCCTTCTGAAAGGTTCAATAGGTAATGGCTTGATGAAAATATTTTAATTTGAGGGGGTGTGTTGGAATATCAAATAAAAATGTCTTTTTTGAAAGATGAGGAGTCATCATCAATTGAGAGAAATAAAGAGTCGTCATCTTCAATTTAGAGAAATGATGAGTCATCATTAATTAGGAGTCATCATCAATTGAGAGAAATAAAGAGTCATCACCTTTAATTAGAAGGAATGAAGAGTCATCATCATCAATTTAGAGAAATGTGAGTCATCATCAATTAGGAGTCATCATCATAGAGACAAATTATTAGAAATTCACCTTGATGGTTCCTCTTCATGTAGATGGCATGCTCATAAGGACATTTGGTGAAGCCGTTTTGATGAAGATAACCATCAATTCGGGCATTCCATGCCCGTGGTGCTTGCTTTAAGCCGTACAAGGCTTTCTTTAGGTGATATACTTTGTCTTCTTACCCTTTTATCAGAAAACCTTCTGCTTGTTGTACATACACCTCTTCTTCAAGAATACCATTGAGAAATACTGATTTGACATCTAGATGATATATCTTCCACCTGTGATGAGCTGCAAGTGAAATTAATAGTCTCACCGTGTCCAATCGAGCAACTGGTGCGAAGACTTCTTCATAGTCGATGCCGTATTTTTATTTGTAGCCTTTCGCCACAAGCCTCGCCTTGTACCGATCAACTTCACCATCTACTGTGCGTTTGATCTTGTACACCCATTTGACACCTATCGCCTTGTGATTTTGTGGAAGTGTTGTCAACTCCCATGTGTCGTTCTTTTAGATGGTATGCATCTCCTCCTTCATTGCTGATCGCCAACAATCTTCTTCCTTAGCCTCTTGGAAAGTGAGAGGCTCATGATCGGCATATAAACAAAAGAGATTAGTTTCTCCATCTTCTTCTATCTGCTCATAGATCTCCCTGAGGCTTCTCATTTTGATTGGACCTCGTTGCACGGAGGATTCGCTACTACTACCTTCCCCAGAAGATGGAGAACCTCTTGCAGGAGACGGTGTAGCATGTTGAGAAGATGGTGGTGCAGTTGGTGGTGGATCCTCTTGTAGGGGCTCGTCAAGTTCATTCACCATGGGTTGCTCTTTGACAGTCTCTTCATTACTCCAACTCCATGCTTCAGCTTCATTGAAGACAACATCTCTACTAACCATTAGTTTCTTAGTTAGTGGATTGTAAAGCTTGTATGCCTTCGACTCCTCGCTATATCCGATGAAAATGCATTTTTCATCATGCTTGTCAAACTTCTTCCTTTTGACTTCAGGTACTTGAGCATATGCAACACACTCAAAAATTCGTAGGTGTGCGACATTAGGCGTATAGCCGCTCCATGCTTCTTGAGGCGTCTTGCCCTTCACTTGCTTCGTCGGGCACCGGTTGAGCAAGTAGGTTGAACATGCCACAGCTTCCGCCCAAAACTGCTTCGGCAGTCCCTTTTCTTTAAGCATGGTTCTTATCATGTCAAGAATAGTGCAGTTCTTTCTTTCTGTGATGCCATTTCGCTGTGGTGTATAGGCAGTAGTAAACTGCCTATTTATGCCTTGCTCCCTACAATATTCTTGAAACATGTTTGAGGTGTACTCACCACCTCGATCAGATTGGAGAGTTTTTAGCTTATAGCCACTCTCTGCTTCAATAAGAGCTTTAAAATTCTTGAAGGTAGTAAAAGGCAGCAGATTTTTCTTTAAGAATGTACACCCACAACTTTCTACTGAAATCATCAATGAAAGTAATAAAATATCTATTACCTCCTAAAGAGACGGGATCTAGCGGTCCGCAGATGTCAGTATGAACAAGTTGTAATGGTGCCTCCGCTCTCCACGACTTTCCATTGGGAAAAGGAAGTCGTGTTTGCTTGCCAATTATGCAAACTTCACAAGTATGACTTGGTGGATCGATTGTTGGTAAACCTCGTACCATGCCGGCTGTAGATAGTAGCTTCAGGCCGCTGAAATTTAGATGACCGAAGCGAAGATGCCACCTCCATGACTCATTTTTCATGAGTCCTTGAAAACACTTCTCAACTTTTGTGTTTAGATACAAGGGAAACATGCGGTTTCTTGTCATCTTAATACAAGGTATAAGACCTCCTTTTGCATTTTGCAACCAAAGGTGGTTGTTCTCCATATATACTTTATATCCTTTTTCGAGTAATTGACCGATGCTGAGAATATTACTTTTCATGTTAGGAATATAATAAACATCATAAATATACTCGGGCTTACCATCCTTTTGATAGATTTTGATCTTCCCTCTGCCTTCAACGGAGAGTTTTGAAGAATCTCCCAAGCTCACACTTCCATGAACTCCTTCTGCGAGTTCCATGAATAGTTCTTTCTTCCCGCACATGTGGCTGCTAGCACCCGAGTCAAAGTACCAAACATCATTCTGAACATTTGAATCATCATGAGTAAGAAGAAGAGTAGAGTTATTACTCGCGTCATTTGTTGCTTCGATAAGATTGGTAAGATCTTCAGTTCTGTGCCAGCAATCTGAGGCATAGTGTTCAAATTTGACAGTTGTAGCATTGGACGTTCTTGTTGTTTCCACGTCCAGATGTAAATCTTCCCCGATTGCTTCGTCCTCGACCTCTGAAGCTTTGGAACTCCACTTGATTTTGAGTGGTTCGTTGTTGGAGACCGCGTCCCCTGCCTCTGCCACGACCACGACCTCTACTATGTGAGCCACGATCATTTAGAGTCAGCTTTGACTCTAATGCTTGTTTCAAGACTATGGAACCAGTCTTCTTTTGTATGCGTTGCTCATGAATTTGGAGGGATCCCAAAAGCTCCTCTATTGAGATCTCCTCCAAATTCTTAGACTCCTCAATTGCCGCCACCACGTGCTCGAACTTTGATGTGAGGGATCGCAACAATTTCTCCATCACTCGGATGTCCTCCATCTTCTCTCCATTTCTCCTCATTTTATTCACAATTAGAAGTAATCGTGAATAATAATCGGAGATTTTTTCTTCATCTTTCATTTGAGCGGCTTCAAGATCGCCCCTCAAAGTTTGAAGGCGAATTCGCTTCACCCGCTCGACTCCTTTGTAGATGGTAGCAAGGATTTCCCATGCTTCCTAGCTCGTCGTTGCTTCGGCAACTCTCTCGAAGGTAGACTCGTCCAACCCTTGATAGAGTAGAAAACGAGCCTTACTATCCTTCTTTCTTTGCTCTTTAAGAGCCTTCTTCTCTTCGGCGGTGTAGGCGGCTTCTACCTCCGGTGTGGGTTCCTTAAACCCATCAAAGATTAGCTCCCACCAACTCTTGAGAACCAAATAGAGCTTTCATCTGAATTGACCAACTCTCATAGTTATCTTTCAATAACTTGGGCACTTGTGGATTGATGAGATTGTTGGTGGAGGCCATGAGGAGAAGAGGAAATAAAAAAAAACTGAATTGGCTCTGATACCAATTGTTGTATACTAGTCTACGGACTAATATACTATAATCTAAATTTTAAGTGGAGAATGGATCTTATTCAACTTTTCTTTCTTTTTTACTTGTTTGATTGAAAAAACAAAGAGATACACTGGCCTTTTATAGGCTTCAAAACTTACAAGAATACCAACCTCCAATTTATGATGACTCATGATGATGACTCTTCATTCTTTCTAATTGAAGATGATGACTTACTTGATGATGACTCCTAATTGATGATGACTCAACATTTCTCTAAATTGTTGATGATAACTCTTCATTCCTTCTAATTAAAGGTGATGACTCTTTATTTCTCTCAATTGATGATGACTCCTAATTGATGATGACTCATCATTTCTCTAAATTGAAGATGATGACTCTTTATTTCTCTCAATTGATGATGACTCCTCATCTTTTAAAAAAGACATTTTTATTTGATATTCCAACAAATTCTACTCAAAAAACGTTAACTGGGGAATTAATGAACATTGATACAATGAGAAATTGATAGGCTTGAGAGGTAAATTGGTGGTATAAGTTTCGCATGTAGATTTATTGGCTAAAAAGAAAAAAAGGAGGAGAGAAAGAAAAAAACTAAGAATGGAAAGTAAAGATAATGCGCCACAAGAGTTTGTGAATAATGATCTTGAATTTGTAGCATCGAAATGTGTTGATTGACCATAATCTATACAGTTGAGCGAGGATGAAACAGCTCATGGTGTATCTAATTTTTAGTTTCTCATCTTGCAAAGTAAAGTTCTTGCTTGTGATTTTCGGATATTTATCTCTTAGCAAAGAATGTTACCATTTCTGTAATGTGTCTTTTTTTCATATCAGATGTATGTGCATCTCATTTAGTTCAAGTTGCATAATGATGGTGCTAATTTAAATTTTTATTGCCATTTTTTATATTTGATGTATGAGCATGTCATTCAGCAAAGAATGTTTTCTTTCTGTAACTCTGTTTTAACTTTTTTTTTTTGGCTAGTTAAGGGGCGCATGGAGGCACCCGATGTCACACGCTCTCGAGGGCTCAAATCGGCGATCTGTGAGTGAGCGGAGTTCTTCTGAACTCAAGACCGACCAGGATGCCACTTGGAAATGGTTCGATTCGATGTAAGGGAGGCCCAGTGTGAAACATCAAACTGCAGCCGTGGTAGAAACTCATGCCAAGCACAGAGGAATTAGACTATGGAGCAGACTGGCAAAGAGCAGAATGTGCGAAAGACAGAACCAGTAATGGGTCTCTTATTGTTACTTGCTCGTTTTAGGGCCGGCTTCTGCGAACATGGCGGCCGCAGAGCCTGATGGTTAACTAGTTAATGCTACGTGGCTTCTTTATATCAGGGAGGCAAGTCATTTTCATTGCTTTCATTACAGTTCCATCAGAAAGAAATTTCAGGTTATGCATTTTTGTCGCACTTGAAGTTTTTCCATGAATCTGCTGCTTGCTTAGATTTGAATTCGAGTTTGATGATTAGCATGTGCTTGTGAGTTTTTAGGTGGGGAACACATATTACTACTATCCTTTTTCTTTGTATATAAGAAATCTTAACCCCACAAGTAAATGCTTAGAGCTTAAGTTAGATTTTGAATTATCTTTTTATCCAACTATGGTTTGGGGATACAAACATGGGTGTTGCTTAGTGCAGTGGTCACTTTCTGACCAGCCCGCCTGAGATTGCAACACGTATATATCTGGCCCCCAAGTGATGCGCGATGCGTGACCATTTTCAGAACACTTGGTCCAGAGTCTCCGACCAATTCAAACTTCAAGCTAGTCGGGTAAGGAGAAGAAGAGATAAAACTGGTTGAAGGAGATATTTATCTTTAAGCTTAATCATCACCCAAGCGAGACAGTTACCCATTCGGGACAATTCGTTCTTATCTACAGCAAGGTGCGAACTACTAGATAGAGACAAACTCTTCCATATCCCGATTCGAAACAGGATGCTTCTCATCTCAACCGCTATTAAGATGAGGAATTTAAGCATTCAAACTGAGTGAGACTCCCTCATCTTATCTTGTAAATATTACCTATGTAAATAACAGACCTCTCTTAACGTGGAGAAAGATCATTTGAATTTAGAAACCCTAGCACACTAGATACGCCCACTTGTAGTCACCATTGCGATAGTGGAATTTTCCTCTCTCCGTGATTTTTTTCTTTTTGAGTTTCCACGTAAGTTCTGTGTGTTTGTGCTTACTTTCTGTGATTTGATTTAACTATCCCTTTTCATTATTTTAGCGCGTGAACTAATTCTTTAGAAATTTATCCACTGCACTTAGTGATAGAACCGCGTGTGTCCGACACAGAATTTATCATAACCTGTTCTCGGAGGCACAATATTTGTGAGCATGCTTGGATGCATGTTTGCATGTGTATGTATACAACTCTGATGGAATATATCAAGGTTCTTGAATTGCCTAAAGGCGACCCTCATGAATTCTAGAAGTAACTCGCTCTGCTTCCTTTGGTGATGTGTTAGTCCTGCATGGGGCTCGTGGCTGATTCATTGTCACACTTTGAATGAACTCAAGACCACTCAAAATCCGTTGTTAACAAATGATGGGAAAGTTTTTCTTATTGATTCAATAATATAGCAAGGGTAATACCATGTGTATATATCCAGCTGTACATGTATTTAACACCCATCCTTCCTACCTCCTTGCCAACGGCGCCTTGACTTGGTACTCCTTTGGATATTAGCATGATTTCAAATATCGGCCTTTAAGACATAATGATTGAAAATTTAACAGTTTTTCAACAATACAACAAATGTAATTATTGTTGTATACTAGTCTACGGACTAATATATTATAATCTAAAATTTTAAGTAGAGAATGGATCTTATTCAACTTTTGTTTCTTTCTTGTTTGCTTGCTTTCTTTCTTGAAAAAATAAAGAGATACACTGGCCTTTTATAGGCTTCAAAACTTACAAGAATACCAACCTCTAAATTTATGATGACTCATGATGATGACTCTTCATTCTTTCTAATTGAAGATGATGACTCACTTGATGATGACTCCTAATTGATGATGACTCATCATTTCTCTAAATTGATGATGATGACTCTTCATTCCTTCTAATTAAAGGTGATGACTCTTTATTTCTCTCAATTGATGATGACTCCTAATTGATGATGACTCATCATTTCTCTAAATTGAAGATGATGACTCTTTATTTCTCTCAATTGATGATCACTCCTCATCTTTCAAAAAAGACATTTTTATTTGATATTCCAACAATTATTTGATACATGATCAAATAAATTTCAATTTCAAGTACATATCTTAATATATGAATATAATATTGTGCGATCGAATCATAAAAAGAACATGAGAAGTGAAATTTTAAGCCGTCATTTAAGAAAATTTCTCAAACATGACAACTTTGATACATATTCTAATATTCTAGAAACACAATATCAAATTTTCGTCTAGTTTGACGCAGCACAGTGTGAGAATCTGGGGTTTCGTTTAAATTAAAATATGCAGAGCAGAACTCGATCAATTTTTTATTAGAATATTTTAGATGAATAAAGATAACAAGTAGTAAATGTGACACGCATGTAGCAGAACTTGGCTCTCTTTTTTACTGCAATATATGACCAGCTCGCAAAAGAATTCAGATGCCCTCATCTCAGAATTCCACAGCCGGAAGAAGCTGCCTTTGGCCATTACAGGACTATTTTTCTCACTGCAGTTACGTGCATAATAAGAAGTTTTGGTGCTCGTACACAACTTACCCTAACTTGCAGAAAGGCTTCGACTTCGACTTCGACTTCGACACTAATCTCAGTTTCTTGCTGCCTCATTCGAATTCGAGTCTAGAGCTCGACGATTTGCTTCAACAGTTTACTCCTGGGGTTTGCTTCTGAAACTCCAATGAACCACGCAAGTGCTATATTTGCAACCCTGCCACCAGGGGATGGGCTGCACTGCCCCATCTCAAACTTGAACGGTGGGTAAAGCTTGTTTTAGCTTTTGATCCCTACTTTTGGAAACACCACTTTGTTCTTGGAGTTCCTTAGGCACAGTTTACATTTTTTCATCGAGGACGGGCATGTGGGTAGATACTAGAGTTGTTGGACACGAGGGCTACTTTCCATTTATCATTTTTCGCGATTTTGTGCTCTTCTCAATGGGATCGCCCCTCTGTTATCTTATAAGAACTCCAGCATAGCAGCATTCCCGTTGGAGGGGTACAAGCTTGTTTGTTGAAGAATTGAATTCCTTATAAGCTGAGGTGGTCGACTTCGAGCTTTCCTTAACATTCTATGTAATACCTCGATGCCGCGGTACGGAGACGTTACTGCGATGTATATACGTAAGGAGAAATACCCTCACATGTATGCGCTAAGTATCAATACAAGTAGAAATCAGAGTACGAAAATACACGGTGCCTTATACATTCCAACATAAGAGTACAACTATAAAAGTTATCATAGGATGTGACATAATATTACAAGCATATTACATTACTTATAGACACAAAAGTGAGAATATAAGGAGATATACAAGTATGAACAGTATAAAAAGTGCTCACGAGTTACAAAAAGAAAACTCAAGAGCCGAGCAGGGGGCCTGGAAGAAAAGGACCTCGGACGGTCGATCTCTGATCCACTATACTACCGCTGCGCAACTCTGATCAACAGGAAGTTCACCACGGTCCAAGCTCCTAGATCTGAACATGCAGGTCCAGAGGAGTCAGAAAACTGCCAAATGAGTGATAAAATAAGTGCCAAGTGGCGTGCATATACAAACACACGTGTATCGATAAATTCGAGTCGAAGAACATGTATTGAAAATCATATAGTGAGCACAGACACACATTAGTAGGTAATGAGGCATCAAGTAAAATAAATGTGGCAAGACCAGTTGTACAAGCCCAAATTACGGATGCGTGAGATCAGTACGTTGAAGAAATAATCCAAACAAGGAAATCTTCATATATATATATATATATATATATATATATATATATATATATATATACATCTTATATCTCATATCATCGTAACCTGAGTTCATACAACCCGAGTTGTCTCCTAAATTAAGAAAATAGTATAAAATCGATAAAATTGATAAAACTAATAAAACAAAATATGAACAAAACCAGTTGCACAAGCTCAGATTACGGCTTCATGAAACTAGTCGAAAAAATAATCCAAACAAGAAAACCCTCATATATATACCCTATATCTCATGTTACCGTAGCCTGAGTTATACAACACGAATTGTAAAACAATACGACGAATTATTAATTAGCATCTTATTATTATTACTAGCCCGACTCATATATCTGGGTATGGGTTCTGGCATACGATCCGACCCATATACATTCATATATGAGTAAGTTATGGTTGGTTATTGGAAACTGAAAATGTGACCAACGAGTTATGTTTAAAACGAGTCCAGTTCATACCCGGGACCACGACCGAGGGTGTTCCGGTGCTGAGCTAGAACATGCCGCAAGGCAAGGGGGAAGGGTCATGTTTATATGCCCTGAGAAGGGGGTGTGTGTGTTTCTCTCTCTCTCTATATATATATATATATATATATATATATATATATATATATATATATATATATATATATATATATATATATATATATATATATATATATATATATATATATATAGGGAGCTGATCCTCTAAGAACGGTTCTCACGGATTTCTGTGAGAACTTTTACGTGGGTCGTCGGATCTGATATATCAAATCAAATAAAACTAGATCTCTATCAGATCCGACGGCCCACGTGAAAGTTCTCACATGAATTCGTGAGAACCGTTCTTAGGGGATCAACTCACTATATATATATATATATATATATATATATATATATATATATATATATAGAGAGAGAGAGAGAGAGAGAGAGAGAGAGAGAGAGAGAGATGTACCTCAACCGCCAGCTGAGAGAGACTCTCTCAGCTATTACTTCAACATGGTCGCAAATCACTGCAACATGGTTGCAATCCTAAAAAATCATATATTTTCAGTATAACTAGGACTGCAGAAAAGACTGCGACCATGGCAGCAGTTCTCATAAAAACACTACGACTTAATCACATTCCTCATATAAAACTGCGACCACGATATCAGCACTCAAAATTGTGGTTAAAATTTAGCCACGTTGCGCCAGCTGAGAGAGTCTCTCTCAGCTGGCGGCTGAGATACAGATCCCTCTCACACACATACACACAGATGGGGTGCCAACACACTCCATGGAACACTTAGAGGCGCACATGTAGAAGCAAAATTTTAGTTGTACAACATACATAAATCATTGTAAACGTAACCACAAATTGAATCCATCAGTTTTCCTTTTACCCAGTGTAAGTTGCCTTTTTATAATTTATTGAGTAATTATCAGTACACAAGAATGGGCAGGAGTATGTCAGGTACATGAGTATCAGGAGTAAAGAAGTAACAGGGGATATCAAAATGTCAGTTATTACATTCCCGTAATGTGATAATCATGAGTCAAATGTTAACATAGCAGATGTTAGATAATAACATACAAGTGTCAGGTGATAACATGTCAGGTGTCAAGTGATAGCATGACAGACATTAACTGTCATATAACACAATACGAGAAAACGGTGCCAATACAGGAGATCAGTACGAATATCAAAAAATAATATAGTTTTTGGAAAATGATTTAAGTAAAAATTTTAAACTCTTAACAACTAAAATTAGAATAATTGATTAAACCATCAAGTAGGCAAACGGTTAAACAAATAAGCGAGCGGACATCCAAGCAGAGCTAAGCAAAACTGGAGCGAAAAGAATGTACAACACTAGACGCCATCACACTCAGCGTGATTATCGCTCATGGCACAACTAAACGCATACGACGAAGAGAGCATTACGTATGCTACTGCACACGGCGAAGCCGCGCTCACGGCATAACTACGCTCGAATGGAGTTAGCGGTAAAGTGCTAAACGCTAGGTCTGCCTTTCAGACGTAGCATAAAGAAAGTCCATATGACTTTAATAAATCTTAGAGAGATTAAACTCAAGGGCTATAGTCTAGAATCGCAGAGTAGTTAAGCCCAGAGGCTGGAGTACCTGCATAAAATGTTAGTACCATACATTCATATATAAATAACAAGCAAGAGAATAGCCAAGCGGTTAAACCCAGAGGCTGAGCAATGGGGGTATAGCTAAGCCGTTCCTGACGAGAATGGTAGTTACGCTCCGTTTGCAGCCATATGGGGTAGCTAGTAAAACCTATAAGGTTTAAGTCTGAAAACTGAGTAAAGTGGGAGTATAGCCCTGTCACGCCCCGCTTCTCAAAATACACAAAATTGGGTACGTGACAAGAGTCGGCGACGTATTTTCAATTAAAATACGCTAAGCCTCAATGTATTAAATTAAAACATAAAGTTCACAATTTATTCCAGCATCCAAAAACAAGTACAGTAATGTCTTGAAAGTTCATTTATTATAAACATAACAAGAATAAAAGCAAAAATACTAAAAGTCCTCACGAACTGAACTGCGGATGGTTTACTGCAGATCTGCAACGCGCTCAAAGTACTCCTGGTCCTGCAATGTGCTCAGATCTGGATCTGAGCATAGCAAACTCAGGGTCGTCAATAAGCGACCTAGTGAGTGGTAAAATAAAAAGGGGAAGATGCACATGCATGTAATGTGGAAGCATATGGAAAGAAAATATACATGATAAGAGTGAACAACATGCCAACAAGAAATAAATAATAGTTAAACAAGTCAGTGATATAATCAAGGGTTCCTCAGGTCATGAATATAATCAATGTCATGCAAGTCAGATTGTCAAGTTCAGTTTATAGTATCAATATAAGGATTCAGTTTTCATTATTAATTATGTCAGCGAACACCAATTGCCACATGTAATAGACGCATCCCATACTACGCCTATTACACATGCCAATCGAGGTCCTCAGTTATTGAAACTGATCTGTTGGAGACATTGTCTGTGTTTTAGGTGGGTCCTGTGCATACCCGGGATCATGGCCCAGACTCCTGGCGCTGAACCAGGACCTACCGCAAGGTAGTCAGGAACATGTAAACAGGAACAGGTACATGTATAACATGTATAACATGAACAGGAAACATGACGGGGTGCCAGTCACCCCACGGGAACCCTGCAGTGGAACCCTCTTTCGGCTGCGCAACCTAAATCCTAGGTCCACCCAAAATACAGACGCTGTCTCCTCCATCAATCTCCCCAATCCCAGTGTAAGTTATTTAATTTAGTTATCAAGATTATTAATGTACATGTTGCCTAAATCTACTGGGATAACTCGGTAATGGTGACAGTAACAACATAGCAGTGAAATCGTGATACATGTATAACAGGATATATATGTCAGTGAACATGATAAACAGGATGAGGTTGTTACCGTCTAATAACATTTTTCCCAGTAGTTGGATAACATGAACATGGTGGTCATAAATGTCATTCAGGTGAGTCTTAGTGGTAAAGTCCTAACTGGTGTCATGTAGTGATCAAGGAGGTCCATTATCAATAACAAATGTGCTTAATTGCATACATGAATATATAAACATGCTACAAATAATACATGCAGGTAATTCATGAAATTATAAAATTTCTAAGTACTAGCACATTAGTTTAAATAACATAAGTAGATAAGTATATAAAATCCTTCCTCACAAGACTTCTTGTGAGCTGAAGGAGGAAAAAGCACTCACCTGCGGTAGATCTCAATCCAAAGCACTGCAAATCCTAGAATCCCAGAAAATCTACACAATTTATTTCAATAGAAATTGTTAGGATCTTTTATTTATTTAATGTGATTAATTAACTTAAGGTTGGGAGTATGATCCTATGAATTACATGAACTTAATAGGCTTAATTTACTAAATTTTAAATTCTCTTTTGTTGGGTTTTTAAAACTTTTTAACACTAAACTTTTTAATGGTTCGAATTTACCATTTAGCAAAACTGACTTTAAAGAGGGTAATTTGATTTAATTTGTGTTGTTATTCTTCTGAAAATTTTATCATGAAAAGTAGAGACAGTGTAGATTGTTATTTATATTTTTCTCTATTTTTCTGACATTTTTAACTAATTATTTTAATTATTTTTCTGCAGGTTTACAAGTCTGGAATTTTCTGTTGGGTCGGGTTTTGTTGTTCGGGTGTGGATCCAGAAGAGTACAGCCCATGTAAAAGCTGGGCTGAAAGCAACAATGGGCCTTTGCAATATTTTTTTTTTTAAATACAGCAGCCCAGGCCCCTCAGGCCCAGGCCCGGACTACTCTCAGGCCGGACCAGGCCAGGCCCAGGCCTGGTCCAGAATCTCTGATTTTTTTTTTTTAACAGGGCCTTTGGGCCCTGGAAGTGTCCCAGACCGAACCAGGTGGACCAGGTCGGACCTGGGCCTGGTCCAGACATCGTTTTCATTCATTTTTTTTTTTATAACAAACCCAACCCGGGCCTGCCAGGCCCGGGCTAGGCCAGGCCTGGCCATCCTGGCCAGGCCGGCCAGGCCCTGCACTGCAGGGCACAGCCCTGCTGTGCAGCGCACTGCTCTCGGCCAAGCCGAGAGCAGTGCAGCATTTTTATATATATTTTTTTCGTTTTGTTTTTTTTTTCTAAATTCTAAATTGTAGAAACTTTTTTTTAAAAAAAGGGTGTGTAAAATTTAGATATTTATTTTAATTAGATTTAGAATTAATTTTCAAGGATTGATAGATTAACCATGTGTCTAATTTTAGATCCTTGGAATTTTGTTCTAAAAATTCTCTTTTTTTTTGTTTTTCTAAAATATTTCTATTAGAGAATCATATATTATTTTCATATAAGTTTTATTTAGATCAAGGTAAAGTTTTTGATGATGAAGAAATTCTTAAAAAGGGGTAGATCTATGCATGGTACTCCAATTTAATTATAATTTTTAACTCATAAAAATTTTAACCTATTTATTATTATTGGTTGGGTTTTTAGTTTCATAAAAAGATTATGGCATGTTATCAAAAATTCATATTCATATAAATTAATTTAAATTTAGGGGAGATCTAAGTTTCGAACAAAGTAGAATCTTAATCATGCTATTTTAACTAAATATTTGAATTCATTAAAAAATCAAATTTTTATACTTACTTGTTCTCCTTGCTTTCTCCTTAACCCTTGTATCTCGAAATCCCTCTTCGTTCACGATCAGTTTGAGGAGAAATATGAAGGTGGAGAGAGTTGTACTAGGGTTTTTCTTGAGGTAGAAGATAAGGGAGATGTTTAGGTTTTATATAGGCTATAAGAAATTTTTAGGAACCTGGATTCTAATTAGGCTAGATTAGCAATTTAGATAAGAATGGAAAGTTGTAGAAAAATCTCAAAAAGATTTGATTTAGATTTGAAATTATAGATTGAATAGTTTATTAGATTCAAATTTAATTTCGAATGCTCTTAGATTACACATCAAAGTGGCAGGATGGTTAACTCTCTTCTCTCCCTTATTGGGGACCTGAGTTCAATCCCCAATGCTAGCATATAAGTTATCCCCTTTTTTTTTAATATATTATATTATTATTATTATTTTATTTTATTTTGTATAAAAAAAACACAAGAGTATTACAGCTAAGCTGTGCCTGATGAGGATGGAAGATGCGTTCTGCTCGCAGGCACACGACGTAACTAAGCTCCCGACAAAGCTAGAACACCCAAGGGGTTTAAACTTGAAAGCTGGAGAAAGCCCAGAGGCTAAGCCCACAGGCTAACGACCACGAAGTGTCAGCCAAGCACAGTAACCGAACAAATATCACAAGCTGTATACATGTACAAGAATTAAACTATGCTATTACAAGCAATCGCCGAACCGATACAAATACATCACACCAGAACAAATACACATGTCCACATAATATAAGTACATACACACCCCCCAATACAAACACACAGTCCACAACACAAATATAACAACCCCAAAATACAATATGAAATACATAAATGCTCGTCGAAGCGAGGTACCCAATAAAGCGAGAACACGCCTAAAATCTCTGGAATACGCTGTCAATCTCGAAACTCTAAAATCAACGCGCATGCGCATTCAAATATATTCAAATATAAAGAGGAAAGAGAAAGAATGAAAGAGAGGAGGGAGAGAGAGAGAGAATTAACAAGAGAGAGCTAAAGGGGAGAGAGAAAATCAAAGAGAGAGAGAGAGAGAATCAAAGAGAGAAAGAAAGAAGAGATACCATGGCCAGGGGGCCTGGCCTTGTCCACGGCCAGTTAGTCACCGACCACTTGGTGGCGCGCCCCCGCGTCGCCGACTAGGGGTGGCCGGATTTGCCCGCCGGCCAACCGGAGGAGAGGGGGAGGAGTTTGGAGGGGGTTTGTGTTGTTGATGATGGTTTGGATATGGGTTTTGGTGGTGGTGATGGTGATGAAGATGGAGATGATGTTGATGATGATGGGAAAGAGGGTGATTGGGGAGAGGGCGGTGGAAATTTAGAGTGGGTGGTGGGATTTGAAGAAGAAGGTGGTGGTTATGTGGTGATTGTGGGTGGTTTTGGGGGGTGGAGATGGAGGAGATCTTGGTGGTAGGAGTTGGGGGGTTGTGTGGAGACCTAGGAGTTTGGTGGGAAACCACAGGCGGCCCTGGGGACGATCAGAGCTCGGTGGTGAGCCATGGTGGTGGCCAGCCTAATTTGGGGGAGAGAGAGGGAGGGAGATATGAGATAAAGTGAGAGAGTGATTAGAGAAAGGGAGAGATTAGAGAAAGAGAGAGTTTAGAGGAGGGAAGAGATTTATTAGAGAGTGGGGGTGGAAGCCCGCTGGGTGAGCTTCGCGTTTGGCCCGGCCGAGCCCCGCGTTTGGGAGAGGAGAGAGAAAGAGTGGAGGGAGATATTTTGGGGGAAGATGTGGAGAAGAAAAAAGGAAAAAGGAAAAAGAAAAAAGAAAAAGAAAAAGAGAAAGAAAAGAGGAGGAAAAGGAAAAAGAAAAGAAAAGATAAAAGAGAAGGAAAATACCCGGATAGGACTTTCAAATTCGGGAAAACACAAATATTATTTATTTGGCCAAAATTTGACTACTTCAAAAAGATCTCAAAAATTCAAAAAAATAGAAAATATTATACTGAGATACATGGTGAAATCAGATTCAAGAAATTCAATTCTCTTTTCAAATTAAAAAAATCCTGAAATCAATCGGTGATACCGGTCGACACCAAATCTGTCGAATTTTGATTAGTTTAGAAAAATATCCAAAAATATTATAAAATAAATATTATCCTAAAAAATAATGTGAAAGCAGATTTTAAAAATTCAAATCCATTTGTAAATTAAAAATTCGAGAATCAACCGGTGACACTGGTCGATACCGATTTTGAAGATTTTGCAATTTAATTCAGAAAAATTTCAGAAAATCATGAAAAATTTAAAATATTAAAAAACAGTATTTAAAACTGAATCAGTTAAATCTGGCTATCAGAAAGATCAAATCGAGCAACACACTAGGATCGGGTCCACGATCTAGATTAGGGTTGACTCTGAGTCCAGCAATCTGAATCTGATACCAAATAACAGTATAAATAATCACAAAATAAAAATAAATATAGGGAGAAATGGAAAAATATGATCAAAAAATCAGAACACGTATTTGAGTACGTATTCTGGGAACGGGGTGTTACATTCTAAGTTACCTATGCTTGCTCAATCTAAAGGGCACCTGCATGACATATTGAGAACAAGAGAGCAGATATGGGTTTGGGTACTGAGCAAGTTTGAGACAAATGATTGGGTGTTGAAACTATTAGGATTTTGCATTATTTTCAAGAGGAGATGATGGCCCAAGAAGATCCCACCCGATTGGAGAAGAGGATGGCTTGAAATATTAGAAATAGATCAAGGTGGAGTAGATTAGTCGACTATATAGTCGACTAACGTTCAGACTAGTCGACTATACAGTCAACAGGACATAATATAGAGAGGAATCATTATACAGTAGTTGACTAATAAGTTTTATTAGTCGACTAATGAAATGAATTAGTCGACTAATCTGCATGGTAAGTCGACTATCAAGGCGTTCTACAGCGTGAGCAGTTTCCTTTTCAGGCGCATGCAGATTTTTTTCTGGAGGAGTACGGATAAGAATCAGATTTTATTCAATAAAGATTTATTTTTAAAGATTGAAGGATTTAGAATTCTTCAAGATCAAGGATGTCAACTCCTAATAGGATTGATCAACATTCTTCAAGCATCCAACGATCAAGATCATCTCATGGTTCAAATATGAGTTGTATTGTAAAATCCTATATATAAAAATTGTAACCCAGCATTGTATTTGGTGGATAATATGGAGAACACCAAGAAAGTCAAGAAAGAGAGGAGTAAAGTGAAGGTGCATAAAGAGAAGGTATACTCTTGTAATTTATGTCTAGATTCAAGGGTAAGGTGAATACTCATGTTGGATCAAGAAGAAGGTTAGATCTCTTTGCATCAAATTTATTAATAAAGTTCTCTCAAGTTCTCTCCCCGTAGACATAAGCCAAGTTTGGACAGAACTACATTAAAATTTCATATTATTTGCTACTACTCTTTTGTCTAGATGTTGCTAGTTTGTTTTACAACAGTTTTTCTTTTACAAGTATTATAATAATGTCAAGTTCCACAAACATTAATCCCAAGAGTAACAATTGGTATCATAGCATACTGATTTCGGCACAACAGTGGTATCAGAACATCAATTGTTACAATAATTGGTATCAGAGGTAAAGGTTGATGAAGAGCGATATATCGAAGATAGAAAGTTTTATGACAAAATTCGAGGTCGAGAAGTTAAATGGCAAAGGAAACTTTGATTTATGATAAAAGAAGGTGAAGGCGTTGCTGGTGTAACCGGGTCTTCCAAAGACATTGCATGAAAAGTCAGCAACGAGGATTGAGAGGACATGAATCTAAAGGTGGCAAGCATAATTTAACTATATCTCGCAGACGATGTTATGAATAATGTGATGGATGAAGAAAAGACTATGAGATGTTGGTCAAAGTTAGAGACGTTGGGCCTGTTTGGCTGTTGGAAGTGGTCGTAAGTCGTAAATGATAATCTCTTTTACAGTTGTTGTAAATCACCTAGAGGGGGGTGAATAGGTGATAATGCTCATCTAGAAACTAAATGCGGAAGCTAAAACAAATTTGCAACACACTTAATACAACCAACAAGTGTAGCCGAATTCCCCGTGAAGGGCTCTGGACTAACTCCTCTTGATTCTCCTAGATATGGGTTGAGGTGCTATATGAAGCTCTTGTGGTTAAGTATAAGTGAGGCACACACAAGCAAGCCAAGCATATAAGAATGATAAGCAATATGAAATAATGCAAGGCACAACACAAGTAATATATGATATGAATGAATGAATGATGCTTTGGACAAATAAAAGAGAGAGTTAGAGAGACAATGGATCAAACGCAAACACAAGGATATGTTTCGAGGTTTGAGCCCCTAGCTCTACGTCCCCGCCTTCACCGAGAAGGATTTCCAATCCACTATCTCTCACCGAGGGAACCTCCACCGAGGAGGATTTGTTACAACAATAGGAGTACCGAACTCCTCTCTCAAACACCGCCTCATAACCGAGGGGTAGGCCCGTAGCCAAACAACAACCAATCACCTCTACCGAAGAGGGATATACAAACCAACTCCACCTCTCACTAGAGGGAGCAAACACAAGCCTCAACCTCTACCAAAGAGGGAGAAAACCAATCACCCGATCAACTTCTACCAAAGAGGGATATAACAAAAGCAAGGGTGTTTACAACTAGTGGTTTCTTTCAACCACAAATAATCTCTCTTTCCTCTTTTCCACAAAACAAGATCCTAATAGAATAGGATAGGTGATAGCTCAAGTGTGGAAAACTTAGAGTTTGGAAAACAAAAACTCAAAGAAATATACTTGGGAAAACTCTTTGTAAAAGATAGAAATGAAGAACAATACAAATCTCCCAATTTTCTATTTTCTTTGATTTTTTCAAAAACTTTAAAACAAATAAGATTGATCTTTTGAAGTTTTAAAACCTTTTGAAAAGTTGTTTTTAAAACCAGAGAATAGGGTAATTTTTGCTCTAGAAAATCTTATCTAAATCCCCAAAGAGATGGGGTATTTATAGCCCCAAAGGAAAACTAGCCGTTAGGCTGATCTGGCAGCCTAACAGGCTTGCGGTCGACCGGCCGGTCGACCGCCAACGGTCATATTTTTGACCGTTGGGGCAATCCGGTCGACCGCACGGTCGACCGCCCAGATACAGAGAGCAGAGCTCTCTGGTCCGGTCGACCGGTCGGTCGGCCGGCCCACTGTGCTGCCAGACGTGCACAAGGCTGTGCACGTCGGTCGACCGCCGGGTCGACCGGCCCTTGGTTCGGTCGACCGTGCGGTTGGCCGACCTGGCCTGTCAGCCAATTCTGGGTCAGAAACTGGGTCAGAAAAACATGTTAAAAATATTTTAATAAATCTTTAAAAACTTCTAAAAATCCCCAAAAATAGTTTTCTCATTTTGCATTGATATATAAACTTGTGTTAAACATTTAAACTCAAATATCAAGCATATGAAACCATTTTTGTGTTTTAACATTTTTACCAAAAATCAAAACTTGTATTTTATCAAACTTGGATTTTTCAATAGGAATTCTGATTTTTCTTAAAACTCATGAATAGGCATATCAAAATAAGTTTGTCTAAGATATGAAGCATGTATGTATATCGAACACATCTAATATACATAAAAACCATTTAAACTTGTTTTGATCTAAACTATTCATGAAAACCAAATCCAAAACATAAAACTTGTGTGTGTTGTGCACTTGAGCATATCAACTATTCTTATCTTTACACATGGATCTAAAACACACTAAACTATGGATACCTAAGTCTTCTTGACGATCTTCTATCTTCAAGTCGACTCGATCCAAACTTCGTGATCCAACGAGCATGGATATGAATGATCTTGACGCTCGGGCTCGGGAATCACCAAGTGAAGGCTTCCAAACTCCCTTTTTTGAAGCAATCACCAACTAATATCTTGTTACATGATCTGAAATTAAAATCACAAGATTATTAGTAAACATAACTACATGAGTTAATCATCATCAAAACTAGAGAGGAAGGCCTTCGGGCCAACAATCTCCCCCTTTTTGATGATGACAAAACTCATAGAGTTATATATGCATGGATTAAAGTTAAGCTTTAAAGAAGTTCCCCCTTAACACATGCATAAAACAAATAAACATAAACAAATAAACATAAATATGCAATGAATATTAAACATGAAACATGCATAGATATGCATAAATAATAAAAGTTTTAGATACCAATGAAATGTTCAAAAACAAAACATGCTCTAGATACCAATTAAAATTAAACTAAATTAAACTTAATATATGCAAAACATAAACATGCATATATAAAAAAATGTACCAATCATGCATATATAGAGAAAGATTTTGAGTTGAGTTTTGATTGTGTTTTATATATGCATGTTAAACTCTCAAATAATTCTCCCCCTTTTTGTCAATCATCAATAAAGGGGTAAAAATCAAAATAAAACAAAATCTTCTCCCCTTTTTTAATACAAAGAAACAATCATCAATAAGGGGTAAAAGGAAAACCAAATCAATAAATTTTTCTCCCCCTTTTTGTTCGAAACAAAGAATCAACAAAGGGTTAATAAAAAACAATGTTCTCCCCTTTTTGTCTAAAACAAAACAAAACCAAATAGGAGTGACAATTAATTAAGATATCAATTGAAAATATGTCAAAATAGCATCTTGATACCAATTGAAAGTAAACATAGATCAATCAACAAATAGTATATGCGATATACATTCATGAAGAGGAAGATGTGAAGCTTCCCTACATAGATACATTATATGAAGGAGGGATGACAAGCCCTAATTCACATAACGTACACTATGCAATGCATAAGAGGAGATGTGAAGCTCCCCCTACACACGTGTATCACATAAAGAAGAGATTGTCAAGCTCTTCAATACAAGATACACTCATCATGAATCTATATGTAGAAGAGATGTTAAGCTCTCCTTGCATATAGGCAATACAAATCAAAACTTTTGACTATTTTCTTTAAACAAAATTTTGAGATACCAATTTTAAAACATTCAAATAAATATCTTGATATCAAAAGAGAGTATTTATTTTTTTTAAGTATATGATATCAATTTAAAATTTTTATTTTCTATCATAAAGCAAGGGAGTGGAAATACAAATTCCAATTGTAAACATGAAATCGAATTTTCTCCCCCTTTATGAAATACCAAGAAAAATAATGCGTAAGCTTGAAATAAGATACCAATTGAAAATTGAATCTATTGAAACAAATTTGAAACTCAAGCTTTAGCATAAACAAAATTTTGTGCTTAAAGATATAGTGATATAATAAGCACAAATAAAAATATATATATGTATGAAAAGTTTAATACCAATCGAAATTGATACTATTGGAATTGAAAAACATACATACATACAAACATATATGAGTATACAAGAAAAGTCAAAATTGATACCAATTGAAATAATTTCAATGATACCAATTGAAACAACAGTAATAATCAAATGTATACATCATATAACTACCACCCATTCATGTTCAAATTTTAAAATGATTTTCAATATAAAGTATACATGAGCATGATCTCCCATCCAACCGCCCATGGATGGTAGGGGTTTTCAAAAATAGATTTGAAAATTATAGTATGTTTGAAAAACTTTTCCAAAATGAAGAATATCGCAACTAGTTAAATAGAAAAAACTTGTAAACTAGTACGAAATCCTTCAAACAAGAAATAAAATAAAATTATTTTTCATGAAATAAGAAATCCACATGATATCCAACACTCAAGTCAATGAAGTATAAATATGACTCATGAAAACAAAACATGAGTAAACAATAAATGTGAGTGTACAAATACAATGTGAAGAACATAATCATGAAAGATGGACAATAAGCTCAATATTCCTTAAACATAAAAACATGAAAATCATCAAAACTTATTTAATCTTCAAGGTATATGTATGTCCTATACAAACTAAAGTATACATACATATCCAAACACAACGAGTCCACAAAGATATATGCATGAAGGCACGTGGCTCAAAAGAATGTATATGTATAATCAATAGTTTAGACAAGATGGACATATATATGAAGTTAAACATAAAATCATAAAACAAATCCAAAATGGGAATACAAGTTTAAAATGCATGAATCATCAAAACTAGACTATACTAGCACATCTAATGGGAACAAATAAGTATTCAAGCACAAACATATATAGATTTCTTTGTGACCCACTATATGCACAAGTATATACCTAGTCTTAATGAAAACTAACATCTAAACATATATCCAACACATGAAGCATAAAAACAAATCATAAATCAACATGATAAATTTTAAAACATGATTAATATGTAAATTCACATGTTATTAGATTCATGATGTACATGATAGCTAAACAAAGGTGAGAACACTAAATATGGGTCCATATAAGCATGGGTGTCTCAAATACTATACATGTATGTCATAAGTCTAATTATCATGGCATTTTCATAATAATCTATAAACATCAAACATGCTAAATATGAATAAAATGAAAAGCATGTAAACAATAATTAGGAGTTAGGAATCGTTACCAAAACCTAGAAGGCAACTTTCCTTGTCTCCAAAATATGGTGATCCTCTCCACCAAACATCCCTTGAAAGTGATGCATCCAAATGATTTCCATGAAACTCGGAACGCATCCACTCTAAGGTACCGATACTCTCACGTCATGCGAGAGCCCACACCTACATCATAAACACGAGGGGTGGTCTTTGGTACCCACAACTTTTTGGGTCCATGAGGGTTAGTACCTTCTCTAACACAAACAAATTTATTTGCTAAATTTGAAACATGTATTCTATCATAGCAAAATTTAGCAAGGTGGCCCTTACGTCCACAATGTGTACAAGTGTACACATGAGCATACAAGTGATGATGGTGTCCGTGAGGAGCATGTGTATGCCGTGGAGGGTGTGCATGAATAGATGGAACTTTTTTCTTTCGAAACAAAGTTTCCAAACGTGTATGACTCATGGCACATTTGCTCAAAGTGGAGCCCAAACAATCAACACTCTTCTTAAGTATGGATATATCTTTTTCAATTAAAGAAGAGGTGGCACATGCAATAGATGATGTGTGTGATACTACTCTAGCATGGCAATCATGTGTATCAATCTTATTTTTCAAAACTTCATTTTTCTTTAAACAAACCTTTAAATCATTTGAAATAGAAATTATTTTATTTTTCAAAGCAACATTCTCCTTTAAAACAAAATCAATTTTTGAAGACAAGTTTTTATTTTTCTTCAAAATATTTTCACAATCATTTTTATTTTTCAAAAATTTATTTTCTTTTAGTGCAAGGTCTAGTTGAGATCTCAATGAATCCCTTTCATTATAGACCTCAACCTTCTCTTGCAAAACCTTGTCAAGTCTAGAATGTAAACTTATATTTTCTTTTTCAGTTCCTAGACTTTTCTTTTTCAAAATCTTATATTTTTCAATTAATTTTTCACAAATAATTAAAAGTTCTTCATTCAAAGCATGTGCATCAACAAATTCATCACATGAAGAACTAGAATCAAAACTATCTAGTTGAGTTTCCGATTGTACCTCAAGGGAGTCATTCCCTTGGATCATGAAGCATTGTGACTCGGATTCTCCACTAGACTCCTCCTCTTGTTGGATTGGCATTTGAAGCTCGGAGGTGGTGGTTGTTGTCAACTTGTTCCACACTGCAAAGGCGGAATCAAGATTAGAAACACGCATGAGATAATCTTCAGGTAGTGTGCTTCTAATGGCCTCAAGGGCTTGTGCATTGGCCCCTATATGCTTGCTATCACTAAGGTAGGATTCCTTGGTAATGACAAGGTGAACCTTATATCCTAGGGTTAGTAAATAGACGGACATCCTAGTTTTCCAAACAATGATGTTAGAAGGGTCAAACATAAGTGGGGTCATGAAGTCCATGGGTCCAAACTATATGTGTGCAAACAAGCAAAATGCAAATGTTAGATTAACAAACAAGGATCTCACTCCTAGGATGTTAAGCCTAAGGGCGTGTTTGTTTCGCCGCAAAACGCCGCAAAACGCAAGTCGTAAAACTTTTTTTCCATTTTTCGTTGTTTGTTTCGCTGAAAAACAAGTTGCAAAATGCAACTCTTCTTTTCCCACTTGCAGTTGCTACAGTTAAATTTGTGGTCATGTAAATCTCTCTTTTATACTCATATTTTCCCACTTGCAGTTGCTACAGTTAATTTTGTGGTCATGTAACTCTCACTTGTAATATACTTACAGTTCAAAATAGTTACTTGATAATCAATATATAATTTAATATTATTAAATATTTAATATTTTAAATAGTGTTCAATTTCTTATTTAATTATTTTATATTTTTAATCTTTAATTTTTTTATTGTTTTTAATATTGTTTTAATATTTAATATTTTACTATTTAATTTAATATTTTAATTTTATATTTTATTTAATACTTTATTATTTTGTTAATACTTATTCCATTTTTTATTATTTATTTAAAGTTAATATTTTATTAATATAACAATATTATATTTTAATATAAAATTACTATATATTTAATTATTTATTTTTTAATATAAAAAATTACTTTATTAATATCATAATATATTTTATTATTATATTAATATTTTAATAATAATTCAGTATAATAATACTGATAATTTATTATTAAATTATAATTATATTTTACTTTGTTAATTTTATATTTCTATAATATTATAATAATATTATAATAAAATTTATATTATAATAATTTTCAAGTATTTTTAATATTATAATACTATAACTATATTTTATTATTGTTGTAAGATTTTTTAATATTTATATTTTATTAGTTTTCTTAAATTTTATTAATGTTCTTTAGATTTTCTTAAAATTTTATATTATTTATTTAGTTAATATTTTAGTAATATTTTACTATTTATACTAATATTTTATTAATATTATTATTAAAATAAAAATATTAAGATTATTAATTTTTTATCTCAAATTTATTAATACAATTTAATTTGCAATAGTAGATTTAATTTAATAGTATTTATAATATTTAAATCACTGTTACAGTTAATTTTGTGGTCAACTTTTTCACTTACACTTTTACATTACCAACCAAACACCGTAAAACACAATATACTTTACCATTTACACTTTCACTTTATCAACCAAACACCGTAAAACGCAATATACTTTTCCATTTACACTTCATTTTATCAATCAAACACCGTAAAACACAATTTATTTTCTCTGCTACAGTTCACTTTTTCCATTCTCATTTTACGACTTACGACTTGCGACGTTTTGCAACGAAACAAACAGGCCCTAAGTATCAGGAGCGTAGGCTCTGATACCAATTGTAAATCACCTAGAGGGGGCGAATAGGTGATAATGCTAATCTAGAAACTAAATGCGGAAGCTAAAACAAATTTGCAACACACTTAATACAACCAACAAGTGTAGCCGAATTCCCCGTGAAGGGCTCTGGACTAACTCCTCTTGATTCCCCTAGATATGAGTTGAGGTGCTATATGAAGCTCTTGTGGTTAAGTATAAGTGAGGCACACACAAGCAAGCCAAGCATATAAGGATGATAAGCAATATGAAATAATGCAAGGCACAACACAAGCAATATATGATATGAATGAATGAATGATACTTTGCACAAATAAAAGAGAGAGTTAGAGAGACAATGGATCAAACGCAAACACAAGGATATGTTTTGAGGTTCGAGCCCCTAGCTCTACGTCCCCGCCTTCACCGAGAAGGATTTCCAATCCACTATCTCCCACCGAGGGAACCTCCACCGAGGAGGATTTGTTACAACAATAGGAGTACCAAACTCCTCTCTCAAACACCGCCTCACAACCGAGGGGTAGGCCCGTAGCCAAATAGCAACCAATCACCTCTACCAAAGAGGGATATACAAACCAACTCCACCTCTCACTAGAGGGAGCAAACACAAGCCTCAACCTCTACCAAAGAGGGAGCAAACCAATCACCCAATCAATCTCTACCAAAGAGGGATACAACAAAAGTAAGGGTGTTTACAACTAGTGGTTTCTTTCAACCACAAACAATCTCTCTTTCCTCTTTTCCACAAAACAAGATCCTAATAGAATAGGATAGGTGATAGCTCAAGTGTGTAAAACTTAGAGTTTGAAAAACAAAAACTCAAAGAAAAATACTTGGGAAAACTCTTTGTAAAAGATAGAAATGAAGAACAGTACAAATCTTCCAATTTTTCTATTTTCTTTGATTTTTCTAAAAACTCTAAAACAAATAAGATTGATCTTTTGAAGCTTTAAAACCTTTTGAAAACTTGTTTTTAAAACCAGAGAATAAGGAAATTTTTGCTCTAGAAAATCTTCTCTAAATCCCCAAAGAGATGGGGTATTATAGCCCCAAAGGAAAACTAGCCGTTAGGCTGATCTGGCAGCCTGACAGGCTTGCGGTCGACCAGCCGGTCGACCGCCAACGGTCATATTTTTGACCGTAGGGGCAATCCGGTCGACCGCACAAATACAGAGAGTAGAGCTCTCTGGTCCGGTCGACCGGTCGGTCGGCCGGCCCACTGTGCTGCCAGACGTGCACAAGGCTGTGCACGTCGGTCGACCGCCGGGTCGACCGGCCCTTGGTTCGGTCAACCGTGCGGTTGGCCGACCTGGCCTGTCAGCCAATTCTGGGTCAGAAACTGGGTCAGAAAAACATGTTAAAAATATTTTAATAAATCTTTAAAAACTTCTAAAAATCCCCAAAAATAGTTTTCTCATTTTGCATTGATATATAAACTTGTGATAAACATTTAAACTCAAATATTAAGCATATGAAACCATTTTTGTGTTTTAACATTTTTACCAAAAACCAAAACTTGTATTTTATCAAACTTGGATTTTTCAATAGGAATTCTGATTTTTCTTAAAACTCATGAATAGGCATATCAAAATAAGTTTGTCTAAGATATGAAGCATGTATGTATATCGAACACATCTAATATACATAAAAACCATTTAAACTTGTTTTGATCTAAACTATTCATGAAAACCAAATTCAAAACATAAAACTTGTGTGTGTTGTGCACTTGAGCATATCAACTATTCTTATCTTTACACATGGATCTAAAACACACTAAACTATGGATACCTAAGTCTTCTTGACGATCTTCTATCTTCAAGTCGACTCGATCCAAACTCCGTGATCCAACGAGCATGACTATGAATGATCTTGACGCTCGGGCTCAGGAATCACCAAGTGAAGGCTTCCAAACTCCCCCTTTTGAAGCAATCACCAACTAATATCTTGTTACATGATCTGAAACTAAAATCACAAGATTATTAGTAAACATAACTACATGAGTTAATCATCATCAAAACTAGAGAGGAAGGCCTTCGGGCCAACAGTTGTAAGTGAGTTTTACACAAGTAAGTTTTACGGTGTTTGGTTGGTAATGTGAAATCAGAAATAGAAAAGTATATTGTGTTTTACAATTTTTGATTGGTAAAGTTAAGTCGTAAGTGGAAAATTTAACCACAAAACTAAATGTTTGGTGATTTACACATATTAAATATTAAAAATATAATTATAAAAAAATAAATACTAAATATATTAATTTAAAATAAATAATAAAATAGTAAATATTACCATATTAAATATTAAAATACTAAATAATAATAAAAAAATAATTATAAATATTATATTACTAAAATATTGATAGTAATATAATACTAATTATTAAAAATTTAATATTGCAATCTATTATAAAATCTTATTAAATTTAATAATTAATATATTAGATTCCAAAATTAAAGAACTAATTTAATTATATAAAATTACTAATTTTATATTAAATATTACTAATATAGTAATAAAAATAATAAAATTTATTATAATAATTAAAAAACTTTAATCTAATAATTAAAAAAATTTCTCATAATTTTATAAAGATTATCTAATAATAAAAAATATTAATGTAATTACAATTAACTGTCTGCAATATAAATTTGCATGAATACAAAATAAGCTGTTTATACTAGAAGTGAATTGTAAGTGAGATTTGCATGATCACAAAATTAACTGTTTAAGCTGCAAATGGGTTGTAAGTGCATTTTACGACTTACGACTCTAAACAAACACAGTAAGTGATTTTACTGTAATTGTATTTTATCACTTATGAGCCAATTACAAAAAACAAACACACCCGTTGTATATAACAAAAAGCCTTCCCAACAAGCTGTATCTCAAGAAACAACTATATGAGTTACACATGAAGAAAGGGATAACGTGTTGGAGCATCTGAACTTCTTTAATAAAGTCATCAGCGAGCTATTAGCTATTGATGTCAAGATCGACGACGAGGACAAGACGCTGATACTTCTCAGTTCACTTCTATAATCATACGATCATATCACCACTATCATCCTTTACGGTAAGTAAACTTTCATCTTTGAGGAGGTCACGTCAACTCTTTTATCTAATGAGATAAGGAAAAGACCAAATCAAGAGGAGTAGAAAAGATCAGGTTTGGTGGTCACGAGAAGGAAATGAAGGGGAGAAGGAAGAAAAAGTCCGAGCTCATCAAGGGCGTGTCACTTTGTCATAGGAAATGTTATTGAAAGAATGATTGCAAATATCGGTAAGAGTGGTTGAAGAAGAAGAGGTAAGCTGCAGAGGCAGACAAAGTAACCGGTATTGATACCGAAGTACTAATGGCTTCTTATGTTAAAGATAATATTTCTCAAGGTAAAAACTGAATATTTGATTTGGGTAGTACAGTTCATGTATGTTCTCAGAAGGAACTGTTCAATAACTTCTTAGTTGTAAAGGAGAAAGAGGTGATCATACAGGTGGATGACTCTGCTTGCGAGGTCATTGACACTGAGACAATCAAGGTTACAGAAGGAGATGGGACGGTGCGTACTCTGGAGGCGGTCCGGTATGTCTCGGAGGCACGATACAATCTTATATCCATAGGTGTGTTCGACGAAGAAGGATGCTAGATCCAAGTACAATAATGCGTCATCACAGCTAGCCAAGGTGACAGGGTAATCTTATAAGGAGAAAAGTGTGATAGGTTATACAAACTGAAGGAAGAAAATTCAATTTGAGGTGAAGTTTCTAGGATAAGCTTAGAAAGGAGTTCATCGCGAGGTGGAACTTCAAGAAAGATTGCAACAGAATATGAACCGGGTCAAAGTGTTGTGAGAAGGAGAAAGGGTGCATTCGGCAAGGCCCAAAATGGCCTAAAATATGGCGGTAAACAACCTAAGGCCCCGAGGAGATGGGGTAAGAGTTAAAGGCTTCACGGTACGGTTACAAGAAAGGAAAGAATCAAAGTAGTAATCTAAAATCTCAAGATGTTTTGCTAAATGATTGAAAAACAAGTTAAGGTGGAGATTATTAGGATTTTGCTTTATTTTCAAGAGGAGATAATAGTCCAAGAAAATCCAACCTAATTGGATAAGACGATGGTTTGAAGCAGAAGAAACAGATGAAGGTGGAGCAGATTAGTTGACTATATAGTCGACTAATGCTTAGACTAGTCGACTATACAATCGACTAGACATGATATAGGGAGGAAGCATTGTACAGTAGTCGATTAATCAGTTTTATTATTCGACTAATAGAAGAGATTATTCAAGTAGCTGCATGACAAGTCGACTATCATGGCATTGTAAAGCGTGAGCAGTTTTCTTTTTAGGCGCGTGCAGGTTTTCTTTTCTGGATAGTACCAATAAGATTCAGATTCTATTTAATAAAGATTTGTGTCTTAAAATTGAAGGGTGTAGAATTCTTCTAGATCAAGTAGATCAACTCTTAATAGGATTAATCAAAATTCTTCAAGTATCAACGACCAAGATCATCTCATAGTCCAAATAGGAGTTATATTATAAAATCGTATAAATAAAAGGTTTAACCCAGGATTGTATTAGGTGGAGAAGATGGAGAAGATGGAGAACACTAAGGAAGTTAAGAAAGAGAGGGACAAGGTGAAGTTGCATAGACAGAAGGTATACTTTTGTAGTCTAGGTTTAGATTCAAGGGGTACGTGAATACTTTTGTAGCATCAAGAGGAATTTAGATCTCTTTGTATCAAGTTTATTAATAAAACTCTCTCAAGTTCTCTCATCGTGGACGTATGACAAGTTTAGACCAAATCACGTTAAATCTTCGTGTTTTTGCTATTACTCTTTGTCTAGGTATTGCTAGTTTGCTTTACAACAGTTTTCCTTTTGCGACTATTATCATATTGCCAAGTTTCGCAAACGTCGATCTGGGAGTAATAATTGGTATCATAGCATACCGATTTTGTCGCAACGGTGGTATCAGAGAACCAATTGTACAACTGAAGCATACCATTGCACTTGATGTGTTAGAGAAGCAAGGATTTGTCGATTCACTCCCTTATCTGGATCCGGTGGAGATCGTGGCATGCTTCGTGGATATGGATCTCATTCTTCTTTGAGGGCTCGGTACCATAAACCTCCTTTCGTACAATTTGACTTTCGCATAACTTAACAGAGGTTTACTGGTGGCCACAAAGAATGTTCAAAGTTTTTGCCCATTCCTCTTGCTATTTAAAGGATCTTAGATTTCTAGATATACGTGTAGTTGATTGCGGAAAAGTTTTGTTTGGAAAGAGTATGCAAATGTTCAAGCATGTTCATTTTTTTTCTGGCTCTTAATTTGCAAAAGTAGCCATAGCACACTTCAATAAAGAACAGAATTAATGCTCGAAATGACTCATCTGTTCTATTCGAACACTTCATATTTTGGGCTTATAGATGGCAAGAAAAAGGAATTAAAGAAAACACTTCGTAAAGTCTCTGAGTTTGCTTTCGTTTTTGGTGATGTAATAATTTTTGTGTCATGACATATTATGCAAACTACTGCACATCCTCCAGCTTAACCTCCAGCTTAAAAGAATCATCATTTCTACATGAGAATGTCGTTACCAAATCTGGAAAACCCGGTGCCACACAAAAGTACTACAACTCATCCAACTCCGCTGCAAGTCTCTGCTTTGTTTTAGATGCGTCTCGAAATCATGGTGTGCCGTCATCTTTGAGTTTCATAGGCGAAAGAAGTTGCCCATGGCTATGGCAGGTGTATTTTCTAACTGATGTAGGAAGTCAAGCACCCAACGTGCTTCATATTCAATTCAGTCGACTTATCTTACATATTAGTCGACTAATTCCAGCATACAGAGAGTTGGAGAACTACTGGTATTTGACTAACTCCAATATACAAGTCGACTAATCACCATCGTTAATAAGTAGGCTAATCATACGAATTTGTATAGGATTTAGTTTTCGGGCTCGATTCGAACTCCAATTTGTTTCATTTTTTTTTTTTAATTTTTAATTTCCTAGTTATGATAGATTTCTACTTTTAAAGTATATTTAAGATCATTGTATCTTTGTTTTGGAATTATCTTTTGAACTTTGATAAAAACAATTGAGTTTTTCCTCTTAATTTGCTCGTGGATTCGAGTTGTTCTCTTTTGCTTATGGATTCGGGTCTTTTGCTCGTGGATTCGAGTACTTTCCTTACCTAAAGGCTCCTTTCAAGATTCGTTGGTACTAGAGATCTAACTAATATCTTCACTTCTTTATCTGCGTCAAGTGGTATCAAAGCTTCGGTAACTTTCCGACGATGGAAGGAGACGATGACAGATTGTAAAGCCTTTCTAAAAGGATGAGCACTGCTGAAAGGGAGGTCAACGCTATCAACTCAACCATGGATAATATGGTCCAAGAACTTAAGAGATTGTCTCTTAAGATTAATGACCGAAGTCTAACCGATGGTACATACCGAAGTGGATATGATCGTCAATCAACTCATATCACACCGCCACCTCCACCCTTACTACATCCACCACATCAATCTCCACCACGTCACCCTCCACCTCATCATCCATGACAACAGCAACAACAATCATTCCTACCTTTTCATCCTCGACAACATCAACAACAACCTTTTCATCCTCAACTTTCATGGTGATCTCAGCGACATCATCCTACTGATGATTCCTCGAAAGAAAATGTTGACTTCGTCAACAAATATGCAAATAATGGTAAGCGAGGTAGAGGAAGATTTCCTAATCCTAACAGGAGAGGCAAATTTCCTTATCCTATTCGCGACAAGGAGAATACTCAAATCCTGATGAGTTTAGGATTTATTCTTTTGATGGGAGTCTTGATATTGAGTCATTCTTGAGTTGGATTAATGAAGTAGACAAGTTGTTTGACATGACATATATTTCAATGAAAAATCATGTCAAGTTTATGGCTTACAAACTAAAAGAAAGAGCAGTGGCATGGTGGAATCAACTGTAAAACATCTATATGCAACAAGACAAACCACTCATAAGAATTTGGAGGCGGATGAAACAACTCTCACAAGGTAAATTTTTCCCTCCAGATTATCATCAAATTTTGTTCAAACATTTGAGAGTTTCTCCCAAGGAAATAGAATAGTTATCCCAAATACTGAAGAGTTCCATTGGCTTTTCTCTCGTTACGGATTAGCTATGACTGAAGAGCAATAAGCGACAAAGTACACTAGTAGGCTCATGTATTCAATTCAAAAATATGTGCTTCTACACAACGTGTTATCCCTTGCTGAATCCCATAACCTTGCTTTGGAGGCAAAAAGATGGTGATTCGGCCACCAACTTTTAAGAGTTCTTATCAATCAAACGAGACAACTGAGCAACATCAACAACCACCAATTGAAGAGCAGTCAACCAAGAGAGATCTATCATCGACTGATACACTTGCAACCAACAATCAGATGAGTAACTGAGGTATTCAAACTGATGTTACTTTCATTCAGAAATCTCAAGTGGCTGTCAATAAAGCAAAATTCCTCGATGATAATAATTTGGTTATGAAGCCTATTTCACCTATTTCAAAGTCTACAGAAGAAGAAAAGCCTAAACTTATATCCACATGCAATCGATGCGAGTTTTTGGTGGAATCAAAGGAAATAAAGTAAAGCCTTACTTTAGTTATGAAAGAAGAAGTTTCTCTAACCGCTAAAATTCTCGAGAAGATGAAATCATTGTTGTAAGAATTAAAAGAAGTTGTTCATGACAAGCTTCTAAAAGGATTACCACCTATAAGAGATATTCAGCATCATGGTACATCTATTCTTCATGATTTTGAAGATCCTTTCATGCGGAAGAAGAGTGCTAGAGATGAAAGTTTTAAATTATTCAAGTTCATATCACCTACTATTAGCAAGTGGGTGCGACGTGTTCTGCAGGTATGCCAAGTTCTATCTTCAATAACACTTTGGAAGATCCTCTTCATGGAGGTGAACCGAGAAGTATGTGACCATAGTGTATATGTATGGCTGGATGATGGAGATGTACCAACCAATTGGCATTAATTGTCAACTGATCCGAGATTATGTTAAATTGAAGATTCGATGATGCAACACTACATAGAGTTTGATGAAGATCGTCGAGGCGAATCAAGATTTGGGATCACACTTTTCCTTAAGCCAAGTTTGCTAAAGATGACATCGTTCATGGTTCTATTGATTGAAACTCAAGGATGAGTTCTTTTGAATAAGGAGAAATTGATGTCGAAAGCAAGTACCCAACGTCCAGTGGTCGATAGATCAAGACAAATCAAAGTCTAGGCAGCAGAAAAAGTCAGACTAGTCGACTGATTGAGGTTGAACCTGCACATAAAATAGAAGTTTAGGAATTGATAATAAATAGTGCTAGGTTGCTCAATGCTACCGCTGCAAGTGGCTATGCGGGTCTTAATCCATAAAGAGGGACTTGATAGAAGCGTTTGAGTAGACTTTCTTTTAAGTTACTTAAAACTGATTAAAAGTCTTTCTTCTTAGTTTTTAAACAAAAGAAAATAAATCTGAGTTAGGTTAGAAAGAAAGTGGAAAGAGATAGAAGAAGAGATGGTGTTGTTTTTGAAATCGTTTTAAGTTAAAAAAGAAGAAATGAAAAGAGTAAAGAAAGTGATGTTTTTAATCTAAGAAATTAAAGAAAGAAAAACTAAGAATACTTATCTATAAGAAAAACTAAGAATACTTATCTATTTTGGCCAATTACTAACCTAAATCTTCAGCGAAAGTTTATGTAGCACCCCGTACCCGGGATACGTACCCAGATACGTGTTCTAAAATTTTTGACCATATTGTTCAGTTTTCTTCCTGTATGTGTTTTTGAGTTGTGATTACTTATATTATTGAGTATCGGAAGCCCTGACTCGGACCGGGAACCCGATACCAGCCAGTAACCCGATTTGACTTTCTAGTAGTCCAATTTAACCGATTTTAGTTTCAGAGACTATTTTCTAATATTTAGATTTTTCATGATTTTCTGGAATTTTTTGAAATTTTTCTGCAAAATCTCTAAAACCGGTGTCGGTCGGCATCGCTGACTGATTCCCGAATTTTTAATTTTCAAATGGAATTGAATTTTCAAAAATAGCTTTCACATTACTTCTTAGAATTTCATTTTCTATCTAAATACATTTTTTAGGATTTTTCTAAATTTATCAAAATTTGATCGATTCTGGTGTCGGCCAGTATCGCCGGAAGATTTCAGGATTTTTAATTTGAAAATCACATCGAATTTCTTAAATCTGATTTCACCATGTATCTTAAAATAATATTTTCTATTTTAAAGAATTTTTCTGAACGATTCTGAAATAGTCGAATTTTCGCCCTATTTAAATAATAATATTATATACCGACAATTTCTTTTCTCACTTTTTCCTTCTCTGTTCTCCCACTTTGTACTACCAGAAATTATAATAAATAAATTAGTTAATAATAAAAATTTTAAACTATTTTATTTTCTTTTTTTCTTATTTTTCTTTTCTTTAATTTTCTTTCTTTTCTTTCTTTTTCTTTTCTTCACCTTGATTTTTCCCCACAACTAAATGCAGCCGCCTAAAGAAGCCCGCCGCCCGCCACCTATAGCAGTAGGGCTGCTGCCGCAGCCCTATCACCCCCCTAAATCATCATTCCATCCCTTATCATCCTCTATTAAACCACCAAACTTCCATTTCCTTATTCATTTCAAACAAAAATCCAAAAAATTAAAAACTTCATCTCCTTCAACAAAACAAACCCAACTCACGCACCCTTCACAACCGGCCGCCTCCACCATCAACGCCGCCACCTCCGGCCGCCCTAGGCCGGCCAACCAACTCCCCCACTCTCCCTCTTCACACCACCACCTCCTTCAACCTCCAACAATTCTCCTCCTCTTCCAATTTCAACAAAAACCCATCACTCTTCTTCCTTCTCTTCTCCAAAATTCACCCTCATCTCCACCAAATTCTCCACTTCTACCACCCTATCATCATCTCCTCCTCCTCTAACCCCCAACACCACCAATCTTCACCACTACCACCACAACCACCACCACCACCATCTTCCACCACCACCAAAACAATCTAACAACAACCACAACAACAAAACAACCACCAATCCCCTCCCCCCCTTGGGCAGCCCGCGCGCGCAGCTCTCCTCCCCGGCGGCGGCCGTCGACCACCTCCCCTCCCTCTCTTTTTTCTTTTTTCTCTTTCTTTCTTTCTTCTTCATTTCTTTCTTTCTTTTCTCTTTCTTTTCCCTAATAAACACCCACTTTTCCTACATCCCAAAAATACCCTCTACCATTCCCTAAAATTACCTCCCTTTATTTACACCCAATACCCCTCTCCTTTTAAATCCTAATTCTTTTCTAAAAACACCACATTTTCTCTCTTTTTCTCTCTCTCCTTCCTATAACTTTCTCTCTCCTCTCTCTTTCCCTCTCTAATATTTATATAAATATTTATAATTATATATTTTAATATACAACTACGGGCTAGTGGAATTCTCGTGCGGATCGCCGATTTTTCGAATTTTTAACCGGTATTTCACCCCGGTTTCAGGCGAGTGCTTATTATTAATTAAAAAATAATTACCCTTGTATTTATAACATGATATTGACATGTGGATATTTTAATATGCCTAACACTTACTATTGTAATTTTTAGTACATAATTGTCATGCTATATTTGACACCGGTATTTGCCATGCTATATTTGACACCGATTATTGTCATGCTATATTTGACACCGGTATTTGCCATGCTATATTGACACCGATTATTGCCATGCTATATTTGACACCGGTATTTGCATGATATATTTGATGCCGATTATTGCCATGCTATATTTGATACCGATATTTGCCATGCTATACTTGGCACGTGACATCTGACACCGACCGACACTTGGCATGTTACACTCGATATATGATTATGACACTGGCACTCGATATATAGACCCGGTACTTGATATGTCATACTTGACACCTGACCCTAACACCCGGTATATGATATGCTTTCATGTGGTACAAATACCTGGACCTAACATTGTGACCTTTGACCGGACACTACCACCCCTAATACCTATATTATACGACATATCATGACTATCACCTTTAAGGAGACTTGGCATGACTATTATATTATTACCAGATATTTGGTACTCCTGAACTCCTGTACTCCTGTATACTTGAACCCCTGAAATTGGGAGGCTCCTGACATTACCCCTGATATTATACTCCTGTTGACCCCCGTAATAGGATAACCATGGATATTGTACATTTGTGAATACCCTGTGAACATTATTATTTGAGACTCTGTTATATTTAAACAACTTACACCGGGATGGGGAAATTGATGGGTATCGATATAGCTTCTGTGTTTATGATGGCCACACATATGTTGTACAACTATTCCTGTTGGATTCGACCTGGAGGCCACCAGGCGTTTCCGAGGGGTGTACTGGCACCCCTACCCCCTTGCCTGCCTACTGTGTGTGCTATAATCTCCTGGGTATATCCTGTGGGGAACGGTGACACTCTATTCCTGTTCGGGCATATACTAAGACCTTCGGGCATATAGTAAGTCCCGGTGCCTAGCGGTACGTTCCGGCTCAGTACCGGATACTCCTGGACCGTTGTCCCGGGCATGCACGGGACCCATTCTAAACATGATTTGTCGTTCCCCATCTATTTCCAATAACCAACCTCGCTCGGCTTGTATGCGAAAGTATATGGCACCGGTCATATACCAACACATACAAATTGAACGAGTCTTAATAATAACTTTATAATTGACTTCACGCTACATGAATTTTAGTGTCGTGTTCATACTTGTCATTTATTGTAGTTACTCCATGCTTACTAATTTGATTACATGACATTTAACCTGCTACACTTGCTTTATTTCATGATTCACTATTTATTGTGATTATTCCATGCTTATTGATTTTGGTACATTATACTTGACATGATGCACTTGCTATTATTTGTACTTGCCACTTGGCTTCTTTTTGCACTCGCTGGGTTGCCCACTAACAACCCTGGATTTGTATGTTCAGATTTGACAGGTTGGACCGAGGTGGACCCATCAGCTGAGGACACGCCTACTTCGAGGAGCAGGCGGATCAGCCGTAACTTCGTCCAGTCTTTCCCCGCTCGCGAGATTCCCTTTCCCAGCTCGTGAGTTCCATCTTTTGTACCTTGTATAGTCTACTTTTGTACTATCTAGTGATGTAATGTAATATTATCTCACAATCTGTGATGACTAAGTACTTGTACTATTTTGTGTTGGAATATATAATACACGTATTTTCGCACTCTGATCCCTGTATTGTGTTGTATTTATGCTTAGCGTACATACGGGATGGTACCATCGCCCTGCGTATGTACGTCGCAGTGGCGTCCCCGTACCCGCCGGGATCGGGGCGCCACAGGTTGGTATCAGAGCCTAGGCTCTCACACCTTCAATACAGCCAGTCTGCAAATTAATATTGGGTCAATTTGCGACTGAATCACACGAGTCTTTGCTATACATTCCAATCACAAGTACAAAATTATCTATTCTTTCCTTGAAATTCATCCCTTGACTTCTGAAATCTCATATTCCATCACCTTTTTAGTCGGCTCGAATATGGAGAGATGGGGGACACGTAACGGTCCCGGCACTTCCCGTGAAGGTCCGTACGGGGAGAACGACATGATGAGGATACTCCAGGGGATGATGAATAACCAGCAGCAGTAGACAGAGCTCTTGCGACAAGGATTGCTGACTGCACCCCGGGAGCAGAGGCCGGGTACTATATCGAATTTCAGGAGGTTGCAGCCGGTAGAATTTTTGGGCACGGAGAAGCCCCTGGATGAAGAGCAGTGGTTGATCGACATAACCGATCTTCTGAAGGCGGCCATAATTCTTGGTGAGAACCAGGTAGAAGTGGCCAAGATCCAGCTGAAGGATGTGGCGAGGACCTGGTGGCTAGCCGAGGAGGCGAGGCTGGAGAAGCCTATCTCTTGGGACCATTTCTCGAAGGGCTTCTATGAGAGATTTTTCCCTGCAACAGCTCAGAAGGAGATGGAGGAGCAGTTTATCAAGCTGCAGCAGTGGAATCGATCGGTGGATGAGTATGCTGCTGAATTTCTGAGACTTAGTCGGTTTGCACCGTATATGGTGGCCGACGAGGAGAAGAGGGCTAGCAGATTTCAGTAAGGACTGAGGGTGGATATTCAGATGTTGCTTATACCCCACCAACTGAAGACATACTCCCAAGTTCTTTCTATAGCTCATGATGTGGAGCAGGGATTGGAGAAGAAAAGGAGAGTTGAGCTGCAGCACAAGCCTATGAAGCGCCAGTTCCAGCAAGTGCACAGGGGGAATCCAGTCAGATCTTTTGGTGCTCTAGTAGCCAAGCGGCCATTTCAGCCTCCTTCTCAGCAGCTTGTGTGTGGGTACTATCAGAAGCCTGGACACAATCAGCGAAACTGCCGTATGGTCAATGGACTGTGTTTGGCATGCGGATCCGGCAACCACTCGGTGGGGGAGTGTCCATTCAAGAAGACCTGGAATGCAGCTCCAGCACCACCAGCACTTCCAGTACGAGTGGCACCCCAGCACTTCTAGCTCGAGCAGCTCCCCCGGCATTTTTAGCACCACCGATGAGGAGGAATCCAGGACCAATAGGCAGAGGAGCTCCACTTCCTCCCCAGCGTCGGACTCTGGGTCAGGCTCAGAGGGGATCCAGGACTGGAGTAGGCCGTGGGAGAGGCCAGGCCTACAACTTGACAGCAGAGGAAGTTGAGGCATCTAGAGAAGTAGTGGCAGGTACAATTTTGGTCCACTCAGTTCCAGTCATATCACTCCTTGACTCTGGTACATCGCATTGCTTCATATCCAATAGATTTACTATTTTGCATTCTATACCCCTAGTATGTATGGGTGGCCAATGGGAAATTAGTACGGGGAATGGGGTAGTCATAACTAACAAGATTTGTAAGGCGTGCACTGTGGAGTTATGTGGTAGGAAGTTAGAAGCCGACATGTTCGTACAAGATACTAGAGGGTACGATGTGATCCTAGGTATGACTTGGCTCAGTAAGTATCATGCGGTGATCGACTGTCGGAATAAGAAGGTGATCTTTAGGATTCCACACCAACCGGAGTTTCATTTCTTTGGAGAACGCAAGTCCCTCCGGAAGGAAGATCAGCTGGATTGTGCCACTGCAGAAGGCAAGAAGAAGACGGTGTCAGAATAGAAAGAATTCCTGGATGTCTTTGAGGAGATATCAGGACTTCCACCTGACAGAGTTGTGGAGTTCTCTATTGACCGTATTCCAGGAGTGACTCCCATCTCTAAAGCACCGTACCGGATGGCACCAACTGAATTGGCTATATTGAAGGAGCAGCTGCTGGAGTATTCGAGCAAGGGTCTGATTAGACCGAGTACTTCACCTTAGGGAGCACCAGTGTTGTTGGCAAACAAGAAGGATGGTGGCAAGAGGTTGTGTATTGATTACAGAGAGTTGAACAAAGTCACCATCAAGAATAAGTACCCTTTGCCAAGAATTGATGATCTCTTTGATCAACTTCATGGAGCCCAAGTGTTCTCGAAGTTAGATCTGCAGTCGGGGTACCATCAGTTGAAGGTGAAGAAGGAAGACATCCAGAAGACGGCATTTAGGACTCGCTATGGTCATTATGAGTTCCTGGTTATGTCCTTGGAGTTACAAATGCCCCAGCAGTCTTCATGGACTTGATGAATAAAGTCTTCTTACCCTATCTGGATAAGTTTGTATTAGTGTTCATTGATGATAATTTGGTCTATTCCAAGAATGAAGAGGAGCATGCGGAGCATCTGAGGGTTGCGCTACAGACTCTCCGACTTGAGCAGCTTCATGCCAAACTTAGCAAGTGTGAGTTCTGGCTGAAGAGTATAGCATTCTTGGGCCATGTTGTTTCTAAGGAAGGGATCTCGGTGGATCCCAGCAAGATTCAGGCGGTGAAGGATTGGCTGACTCCGAAGTCCGTGACAGAGATCAGAAGCTTCATCGGACTAGCTGGATATTATCGAAGGTTCGTGGAGGACTTCTCGAAGATTGCAGCTCATTTGACCAAACTTACCAGGAAGGGAGAGAAGTACATATGGACTGAGGAGTATGCGTCTGCTTTTGAAGAGTTGAAGAACAAGTTAATTTCAGCTCCAATCTTGAAGACACCCTCGGGGACAGGAGGAATGGTTGTGTACAGTGATGCCTCAGGGAAGAGTCTTGGATGCGTATTGATGCAGCATGGACATGTGGTGGCTTATGCATCCAGGCAGTTAAAATCTCATGAGAAGAACTACCCAACGCATGATCTAGAGCTGGCAGCTGTGATCTTTGCGTTGAAGATTTGGAGGCATTACCTGCTAGGTGACCGAGTGTTGATTTACACTGATCACAAGAGCCTGAAGTACATTTTCACTCAGAAGGAGTTGAATATGAGGCAGAGGCGATGACTTGAGTTGATGGCAGATTATGATATAGATCTGCAGTACCATCCTGGTAAGGTTAATGTTGTGCCGGATGCCCTGAGTAGAAGACCTGAAGCCAACATGGTTATGTTGCTCACTCAGCAAGAGGAGTTACTCAAGGAGATGAAGCAGCTAGATTTGATGGTGATTCGGAGGACCAGTAGATCCGTGTAGTTGATGGCATTTCAGATCCAGCCGACATTGATGGGGGAGATCAGAGAAGCTCAGAGAGAAGATCCCAGACTGTTGAAGTTCAGAGAGCAAGTGAGAGCAGGGCTGAGGTCAGATGTTTGCATACATCCTGATGGTGCACTATATTTCAGGGGTAAAATTTGTGTGCCTCAAGGGGAGATTAGATAGAAGATTTTAGCTGAGGCCCACAGCTCAGCTTATTCTATACACCCTGGAGGAACTAAGATGTATCAGGATCTGAAGCAACATTTCTGATGGAATGCGATGAAGAGAGAGATCGCACAATATGTGGCGAAGTGTCTAGTGTGTCAGCAAGTGAAGGCTGAACACCAGAGACCAGCTAGATTACTACAGCCTTTGCCAATACCAGAATGAAAGTGGGAGCATGTTACTATGGATTTTGTCACCGCTCTACCCGCAGTCCAAAAGGGAACAATGCAGTATGGGTAGTTGTTGACCGTCTCACTAAGTCAGCACATTTCATACCCTTCAGAGTGGGACAATCTACGGAGCTTCTGGCAGACAAGTACATGAGGGAGATTGTTCGACTGCATGGAGTTCCTGCGAGTATCGTGTCAGACAGAGACACGAGGTTCAGATCTCACTTCTGGGAGAGCCTTCAAGAGAGTCTGGGGACCCGTCTGTAGTTCAGCACATCTTATCATCCTGAGACAGACGGGCAGTCTGAACGGACTATTCAGATCCTAGAAGACATGTTGAGGGCTTGTATGATAGACTTCAAGGGATCGTGAGAAGACCATCTACATTTGGCAGAGTTTTCCTACAATAACAGCTATCAGGCGAGCATCAAGATGGCTCCATTTAAGCCCTATAGGCAGGAGATGTAGATCACCATTGTGTTGGGATGAAGTTGGTAAGAGAAGGCATTTGGGACCGGAGGTGATAGTACAGGCAGTGGACAAGATCAGGACCATCCAAGAGCACCTTTGTGCAGCACAGGACAGACAGAAGAGTTGGGCAGATTCTAATAGAAGACCATTAGAGTTTCAGGTAGGAGAGCATGTGTTTCTGAAGATATCTCCAATCAAGGGAGTGATCAGATTTGGTGCACGTGGGAATCTGAGTCCGAGGTACATAGGCCCGTTTGAGATATTGGAACGAGTGGGAGAAGTGGCCTACAGATTGGCACTGCCTCCATCACTGGAAGGAGTGCACAATGTGTTCCATGTGTCACAGCTGAGGAGATACATCAGGGATGAGAGCCATGTATTGGATTATTCAGAGTTGGAGTTGCAGCCAGATTTGTCATATACTGAGCAACCAATGGCTATAATGGACAGAAGTGTCAAGACCCTGAAGAACCGGACCATCCCGTTGGTGCTTGTTTCATGGAACAGGCATAGTCCGGGAGAAGCGACTTAGGAGCGGGAAGACGTCATCCGTGACCGTTACCCGCATCTGTTCGAGTCTTGAGTGGTAATTTTCTCATGTAATTCATCTCTTGTCTTATCAATTATTTATTTTCATGTCCATCTCTTTCCTTATAGAAATTTCGAGGATGAAATTTTTGTTAGGTGGTTAGATTGTAGCACCCCGTACCCGGGATACGTACTCAGATACGTGTCCCAAAATTTTTTGACCATATTGTTCAGTTTTCTTCCTGTATGTGTTTTTGAGTTGTGATTACTTATATTATTGAGTATCGGATCTAGATTCTCAGACCGAGAGTAAGCCCTGACCTGGACCGGGAACCCGATACCAGCCAGTAGCCCGATTTGACTTTCTGGTAGCCAATTTAACCGATTTCAGTTTCAGAGATTGTTTTCTAATATTTTAGATTTTTCATGATTTTTTGGAATTTTCTGAAATTTTTCTGCAAAATCTCTAAAACCGGTGTCGGTCGGCATCGCTGACTGATTCCCAGATTTTTAATTTTCAAACGGAATTGAATTTTCAAAAATGGCTTTCACATTACTTCTTATAATATCATTTTCTATCTAAATACATTTTTTAGGAGTTTTCTAAATTTATCAAAATTTGACCGATTCCAGTGTCGGCCGGTATCGCCGGAAGATTTCAGGATTTTTAATTTGAAAACTACATCAAATTTCTCGAATCTAATTTCATCATATATCTTAGAATAATATTTTCTATTTTTGAGAATTTTTCTGAACGATTCTGAAATAGTCAAATTTTTGCCCTATTTAAATAATAATATTATATACCGACAATTTCTTTTCTCACTTTTTCCTTCTCTGTTCCCCCACTTTGTACTACCAGAAATTATAATAAATAAATTAGTTAATAATAAAAATTTTAAAATATTTTATTTTCTTATTTTTTTCTTTTCTTTAATTTTCTTTCTTTTCTTTCTTTTTCTTTTCTTCACCTTGATTTTTCCCCACAACTAAATGCAGCCGCCTAAAGACGCCTGCCGCCCGTCACCTACAGTAGTAAGGCTGCTGCCGCAGCCCTATCACCCCCCTAAATCATCATTCCATCCCTTCTCATCCTCTATTAAACCACCAAACTTCCATTTCCTTATTCATTTCAAACAAAAATCCAAAAAATTAAAAACTTCATCTCCTTCAACAAAACAACCCAACTCATGCACCCTTCACCATCACCGCCGCCTCCACCATCACCGCCGCCACCGCCGGCCGCCCTAGGCCGGCCAACAAACTCCCCCACTCTCCCTCTTCACACCACCACCTCCTTCAACCTCCAACATGAAAGGGACACCTAGAGGGGGGGGGGTGAATAGGTGTTAGTGCTAATCTAAAACTTAATGCAAAACTAAGTGCGCTAAATGCGGAAGCTAATGCAAATCTTGCACAAACTTAATACAATACAACAAGTGTAGCCGAATTCCCCGTGAAGGGCTCTGGACTAACTCCTCTTGATTCCCCTTGAATGGGTTGAGGTGCTATGTGAAGCTCTTGTTGGTTAAGTATAAGTTAGGCACACACACAAGCAAGCCAAGCAAATAAGGATGAATAGCAATAAGAATATATGCAAGGCAACACAAGCAAATAGATATGTATGATATGAATTATGCTCAACACAAGCAAATATGATATGATGTTATGTATGATGCTTTGCACAAATAAATGAGAGAGAGAGAGTTGAGAGATATTGGATCAAACGCAAACACACGGATATGTTTCGAGGTTCGAGCCCCTAGCTCTACATCCCCGCCTACACCACCGTGTAGGATTTCCAATCCACTATAGGAGTACCGAACTCCTCTCTCAATCCTTACAAAGCCACCGAGGCTATACAACTACAATCCACCTCTACCGAAGAGGGATAAGGCCCGTAGCCAATACAAACACAATCACCTCTACCGAAGAGGGATCCAACCACAATACCACTCCGATCAACCTCTACCAAAGAGGGATACAACAAAAGCAAGGAGGGTTACAACTTAGAGGCTTATCCTCAAACACTTCTCTTTTTCTCTCTTTTTCACAAAACAAATAATCCTAATAGATTAGGATAGAAGATAGCTCAAGTGTGGAAAACTAGGTGTTTTTGGAAACAAGCAACAAAGAAAATACTTGGGAAAACTCTTGTAAAAGATAGAGAATGAAAACCAATAAAAATATCCCAAATTCCTATTTTCTTTGATTTTCCAAAAACCCAAAACACAAATCAAATTGGAAGTTTAAAGCCCAAAACACTTTTGAAAACTCTTTAAAAACACTTAAGAAGGTCTGAAATTTTTGCCCTTGAAAACTTCTACAAAAACTATGAAGAGATGGGGTATATATAGCCCCAATACAAAACTAGCCGTTAGAGCTGAGCTGGCAGCTCTGACAGGCAACGGTCGACCGGCCGGTCGACCGCCAACGGTCAGAAATATGACCGTTGGGCAACTGCGGTCGACCGAAACAAACAGAGAGCACTGTAAGTGCTCCGGTCGACCCGAGCGGTCGACCGTCCCAGTGCCTTCAAACGTGCACAGATTTGTGCACGTCGGTCGACCGGCCCGGTCGACCGACTTCACCCAAGTCGACTAGGTCAGGTTGACTAGTCAACTGATTGAAGCCTGGAACAGAAATCTGGGTCAGAAAAATAATGTAAAATATTTTTTTTAAAAATCTTTTAACACTTCTAAAAATCACCAAAAATAGTTTTATCATTTTATATGGAAACACAAACTTGTGATAAAAATTTCAAGACATATATTAATCATATCAATTCATTTTTGAGTCTTGCAAATTTTATCAAAAACAAAACTTGTATTTTTATCAAACTTGATTTTTCAATACATGAATAGAATAGTCAAAATAAGTTTGTCTAGCAAGTTTAAAGCATGTATGTATATTTAGAACACATCTAATATACATAAAAATAAAATAAACTTGTTTTGATCTACTATTCATGAAAACCAAATCTAAACCATAAAACTTTTGTGTGTTGTGCACTTGAGCATATCAACTATACTAAACTTTACAAAAGGATCTAAAACACACTATCTAAACTATGGATACCTAAGTCTTCTTGACGATCTTCATCTTCAAGTAGACTTGCTCCAAAACTCCATCCATGGGCTAGGCAATGTGTGATCTTGACGCTTTGGCCCTGGAATCATCATGAAAAGCTTCTAAACACCTTGTTGAAGCTAATCACCAACTAATATCTTGGTTAATGATCTGAAACTTAAACAACACAAGATTATTAGTAAACATAACTACATGAGTTAATCATCATCAAAACTAGAGTGGAAGGCCTTGGGCCAACAATCTCTCCCTTTTTGATGATGACAAAACTCATGGAGTTATATATGCATGGATTAAAGTTAAGCTTCAAAGAAGCTCCCCCTTAACTCATGCATAGACATAAATAATAAGATATGGAAATGAAGCACTTGAATATGTATGCAAGTATGGAGATAAAACATGCAACAAGCATAAATCAAAATCTTTTTCTCCTATTTACAATACAAAAACATATATGCATAAATAACAAGGAAGACAAATACTTCTCCCCCTTAAGCAATGAAAACATGCATATAAACTCAAATACTTCTCCCCCTTTTTGTCAATCATCAACAAAGGGTTCAAAGTAAAATCAAATCAAACAAATTTTTCTCCCCCTTTTGTCTAAAACAAAAACAAGGTCAATAAGGGGTGACTATAAACAACATGATATCAATAGATAAATATGTCAATGAAGCATCTTGATATCAATTGAAAATAAACAAAGATCAATAGATGTTATATGCTATATACATTCATGAAGAGGAAGATGCTAAGTTAGCTTCCCTACACATATGCATTATATGAAAGAGGGATGTTAAGCCCTAATTCACATAACACACACTATGTAATGCATAAGAGGAGATGTGAAGCTCCCCTACACACATGTACCACATAACGAAGAGATGTTAAGCTCTTCAATATAAGATACACTCATCATGAATCTATATGCATATAGTCAATACAAATCAAAACTTTTGTATTTTTCTTAAAAACAAAATTTTTAGATACCAATTTTAAGCAAAAACACATGAAACATCTTGATATCAATTGAAATTAAACATAATAAATTTGAATGTCTATACAAAATTTTGATACCAATTGTAAATAATTTTCATATTAAACATATGATACCAATATGAAATTTTCAATCATAAAGTAAGGGAGTGGGAAACAAATATCAATTGAAGAATCACCAATTGAAAGACAGAATTAAATTTTCTCCCCCTTTATGAAATACCAACTAAAAAGATGCATGGGTTTGATACCAATTTAAAAGTAATCAATTGAAACAAAATTGAAGCTCAAGCACTAGCATAAACAAGATTTTGTGAAAAATTTATATCTTAAGCACAAATAAAACAAGTATATGTGTATGAAATAGAATGAGTACCAATCACCAATAGATGATACCAATTGAAAATATACATACACAATAAACATATGAGTATACACAAAGGTCAAAATGATACCAATTGAAAAAGTTCAATAATACCAATTGACATAACAATAAAAGCATGGTATAACTCATATAATCTAATCCTCCCAATCATGATCAAGTTTAAAATGATTTTCATAGTAAAGCATACATGAACATGATCTCCCTTCCAACTGCCCATTAAAGGGTAGGGGTTTTCAAAAATAGATTTGAAAATAAGCTTTGTTTGAAAAACTCTACCAAAATGAAGAATACCGTAACTAGTTAAATGGAAAAACTTTAAACTAGTACGAAATCCTTCAAGTAAGGAATAAAAACAAATATATATCATGAAAATACGAAATTCATAAGATAGTCAACACTCATAATCAATTGAGCATAAATATGACTCATGAAAACAAACACATGAGTAAGCAATAAATGTGAGTGTACATATAAAGTGTGAATATCATAATCATGAAAATTTTTCATTAAGCTCAATATTCCTTAAACATTGAAAACACGAAAATCATCAAAACTTATTTAACCTTCATGGCATATGTATGTCTAATACAAACTAAAGTATACATACATATCCAAAACACAACGAGTCCTCAAAGTGTATATGCATGAAGGCACGTGGCTCAAAAAGGATAAACATGTATATCTAATAGTTTGGACAAGATAGACATATACATGAAGTTAAACAATTAAACACAAAAACAAACTAAATCTTCACCAAAACAAATTTCATTTCAAGGTATATGTATGAATTGTCAACATAATAAGTATACATACATATCCCTAAACACAATTGAGTCCATATATAGATTTGTATGAAAGGCAAATGACTCAAGGGGTATATATGTATATCTTAAAGTTTGGCAAAATACATATATACATGAATTGAAACTCACAATCATAAAACAAATTCAAAAATAAGAATACAAGTTTAAGATGTATGAATCATCAAAACTAGATTATACTAGCACATGTAATGGGTTCAAATAAGCAATCAAGCCCAAACATATATAGATTTATTTGTGGCCCACTATATGCACGAATATATACCTAGTCTTAATGAAAACTAATATCTAAACATGTAATCTTAACATGAAGCATCAAAAACAAGATAAAAATCATCATGATAAAACTAAAACATGATTACTATGTAAATTCATATGTATTAGATTCATGATGTACATTATAACTTAAACAAACGGTGAGAACACAAAGTATGGGTCCATATAAACATGGGTGTCTCAAAATGCTATACATGCATGTCAAGGATCTAATGACATGGCATTTACATACTAATCCATAGACAATGAAACATGCTATAAAACATCAAAACATGCTAAAAATTTTAATTATGAAAGCATGTAAATAATAAATGGGAGTAAAGGATTGTTACCAAAATCGAAAAAGCAACTCTCCTTATCTCTAAACCATGGTGGTCATCTCCACCAAACTTCCCTTGAAAGTGATGCATCCATTTAATCTCCTTTAAGTACGGAACGCATCCACTCCAAGGTATCATCACTCTCACGTCATGTGAGAGCCCACACCTACATCAAAAATAATAGGAGGGGTGGTCTTTAGTACCCATATCTTATTGGGTCCATGAGGGTTAGTACCTTCTCTAACCCAAACAAACTTCTTTGCTAAATTCTCAACATGTAAACGATCATAACAAAATTTAGCAAGATGGCCTTTTCGGCCACAATGTGTACATGTGTACACATGAGCATACATGTGTTGATGGTGTCCGTGTGGAGCATGTGTATGCCGTGAAGGGTGTGCATGCATAAAAGATGGAACTTGTTTCTTACGAACCAAGGTTTCCAAGCGTGTATGGTTCTTAGCACATTGGCTCATAGTGGAGCCCAAACAATCCATTTTCTTCTTCAACATGTTTATATCATTTTTAATCATAGAAGAAGTGGAGCATGCAAGGGGTGATCTAGGTGAAACTACCCTAGCATGGCAAACATGTTTATCAATCTTATTTTTCAAAACAACATTTTTCTTTAAACACACATCTAAATCATTTGAAATGGAAATAATTTTATTTTTCAAATCAACATTCTCTTTTAAAACAAAATCAATTTTTGAAGACAAGTTTTCATTTTTCTTCAAAAGTGTTTCACAATCATTTTTAGATTTTAAAAATTTATTTTCTTTTAATGCAAGTTCTAATTGAGATCTTAATGCATCTCTTTCATTATAGACCTCAACCTTCTCTTGCAAAACACAATCAAGTCTAGAATGCAAACTCTTATTTTCTTTTTCAATTTCTAGACTTTTCTTTTTCAAAATCTTATATTTTTCTATTAAGTTTTCACACACAATGGATAGTTCTTCATTCAAAGCATGTGGATCAACAAAATCATTTGAAGAAGTAGTACAATCATCATTATCTAAGTGGGTTCCGAATGTACCTCAAGGGAGTCATTCCCTTGGACCATGAAGCATCGTGAGTCGGATTCTCCACTAGATTCCTCTTCTTGAATTTGCACTTGAAGCTCGGAGGTGGTGGTTGTTGTCAACAAATTCCACACTGCAAAGGCGGAATCAATGTTAGAAACACGTAAAAGATAATCTTTAGATAATGTGCTTCTAATGGCCTCTAGGGCTTGTGCATTGGCCCCTATATGATTGCTAATCACTAAGGAAGGATTCCTTGGTAATGGCAAGGTAAACTTTATGACCTAGGGTTTGTAAATAAACGGTCATCCTAATTTTCCAAACATGAATGTTGGAAGGGTCAAACATAGGTGGGGTCATGAAGGCCATGGTAAACTATATGAGTGTGCAAACAAGCAAATGCAAACAAGATTAGCTAAAATGAGGATCTTTAACTCTAGGTTGTTAGACCCAAAATCAGAGCACTTGGCTCTGATACCAATTGAAAGGGACACCTAGAGGGGGGTGAATAGGTGTTAGTGCTAATCTAAAACTTAATGCAAAACTAAGTGCGCTAAATGCGAAAGCTAATACAAATCTTGCACAAACTTAATACAACACAATAAGTGTAGCCGAATTCCCCGTGAAGGGCTCTGGACTAACTCCTCTTGATTCCCCTTGAATGGGTTGAGGTGCTATGTGAAGCTCTTGTTGGTTAAGTATAAGTTAGGCACACACACAAGTAAGCCAAGCAAATAAGGATGAATAGCAATAAGAATATATGCAAGGCAACACAAGCAAATAGATATGTATGATATGAATTATGCTCAACACAAGCAAATAAGATATGATGTTATGTATGATGCTTTGCACAAATAAATGAGAGAGAGAGTTGAGAGATATTGGATCAAATGCAAACACACGGATATGTTTCGAGGTTCGAGCCCCTAGCTCTACATCCCCGCCTACACCACCGTGTAGGATTTCCAATCCACTATAGGAGTACCGAACTCCTCTCTGAATCCTTACAAAGCCACCGAGGCTATACAACCACAATCCACCTCTACCGAAGAGGGATAAGGCCCGTAACCAATACAAACACAATCACCTCTACCGAAGAGGGATCCAACCACAATACCACTCCGATCAACCTCTACCAAAGAGGGATACAACAAAAGCAAGGAGGGTTTACAACTTAGAGGCTTATCCTCAAACACTTCTCTTTTTCTCTCTTTTCCACAAAACAAATAATCCTAATAGATTAGGATAGAAGATAGCTCAAGTGTGGAAAACTAGGTGTTTTGAAAACAAGCAACAAAGAGAATACTTGGGAAAACTCTTGTAAAAGATAGAGAATGAAAATCAATACAAATATCCCAAATTCCTATTTTCTTTGATTTTCCAAAAACCCAAAACACAAATCAAATTGGAAGTTTAAAGCCCAAAACACTTTTGAAAACTCTTTAAAAACACTTAAGAAGGTCTGGAATTTTTGCCCTTGAAAACTTCTACAAAAACTATGAAGAGATGGGGTATATATAGCCCCAATACAAAACTAACCGTTAGAGCTGAGCTGGCAGCTCTGACAGGCAACGGTCGACCGGCCCGGTCGACCGCCAATGGTCAGAAATATGACCGTTGGGCAACTGCGGTCGACCGGCCCGGTCGACCGAAACAAACAGAGAGCACTGTAAGTGCTCCGGTCGACCGTCCCAGTGCCTTTAACGTGCACAGATTTGTGCACGTCGGTCGACCGGCCCGGTCGACCGAGAGACTAGGTCAGGTTGACTAGTCGACTGATTGAAGCCTGGAACAGAAATATGGGTCAGAAAAATAATGTAAAATATTTTTTTTTAAAATCTTTTAACACTTCTAAAAATTACCAAAAATAGTTTTATCATTTTATATGGAAACACAAACTTGTGATAAAAATTTCAAGACATATATTAATCATATCAATTCATTTTTGAGTCTTGCAAATTTTATCAAAAACAAAACTTGTATTTTTATCAAACTTGATTTTTCAATACATGAATAGAATAGTCAAAATAAGTTTGTCTAGCAAGTTTAAAGCATGTATGTATATTTAGAACACATCTAATATACATAAAAATAAAATAAACTTGTTTTGATCTACTATTCATGAAAACCAAATCTAAACCATAAAACTTTTGTGTGTTGTGCACTTGAGCATATCAACTATACTAAACTTTACAAAAGGATCTAAAACACACTATCTAAACTATGGATACCTAAGTCTTCTTGACGATCTTCATCTTCAAGTAGACTTGCTCCAAAACTCCATCCATGGGCTAGGCAATGGGGCCGTTTGTTTCGCGTAAAACTTCGTAATTCGTAAATGACTTACAACCCAGTTGCAACTACGGCGTTTGTTTGGACCGTAATTCGTAAAAGACTTACACAACTCAATTACCCCTCACTTGCAACCCAATTACCACTCACTTACAGCCTAGTTACAGTTAATTTTGTGGTCATTCAATTTTGTATTATTTTTTTATGTTAATATTAAATTTTTTAATATTTAGCTTTTTTAATATTTATTTGCAATATTAAAACTTTTTAAATCACCAAATAGTTAATTTTGTGATCAACTTTTTCACTTACGACTTACACATTACGACAACCAAACACCGTAAAGCACAATACACTTTTTCACTTACAATTTTATATTACTAACCAAACACCATAAAGCTTACATACATGTAACTCATTTACAAATGTAAAGGACTTTACCAATTACAACTTACGAATTACGGCCAATTACGACAACCAAACAGACCCAATGTGTGATCTTGACGCTTTGGCCCTGGAATCATCATGAAAAGCTTCTAAACACCTTGTTGAAGCTAATCACCAACTAATATCTTGGTTAATGATCTGAAACTTAAACAACACAAGATTATTAGTAAACATAACTACATGAGTTAATCATCATCAAAACTAGAGTGGAAGGCCTTTGGGCCAACACAACAATCCTCCTTCTTCTCCAATTTCAACAAAAACCCATCACTCTTCTTCCTTCTCTTCTCCAAAATTCACCCTCATCTCCACCAAATTCTCCACTTCTACCACCCCGTCATCATCTCCTCCTCCTCTAACCCCCAACACCACCAATCTTCACCACCACCACCACAACCACCACCACCACCATCTTCCACCACCACCAAAACAACCCAACAACAACCACAACAACAAAACAACCACCAATCCCCTCCCCCCCTTGGGCAGCCCGCGCGCGCAGCTCTCCTCCCCGGCGACGGCGCCGCCATCGCCAAGCCGCCGCCGCCGGCGGTGGCCGTCAGCCACCTCCCCTCCCTCTCTCTTTTTTCTTTTCTTCTTTCTTTCTTTCTTCTTCATTTCTTTCTTTCTTTTCTCTTTCTTTTCCCTAATAAACACCCGCTTTTCCTACATCCCAAAAATACCCTCTACCATTTCCTCAAATTACCTCCCTATATTTACACCCAATACCCCTCTCCTTTTAAATCCTAATTCTTTTCTAAAAACACCACATTTTCTCTCTCTTTCTCTCTCTCTCTCTCCCCTTCCTGCAACTTTCTCTCTCCTCTCTCTTTTCCTCTCTAATATTTATATAAATATTTATAATTATATATTTTAATATACAACTACGGGCTAGTGGAATTCTCGTGCGGATCGCCGATTTTTCGGATTTTTAACCGGTATTTCACCCCGGTTTCAGGCGAGTGCTTATTATTAATTAAAAAAATAATTACCCTTGTGTTTATAACATGATATTGACATGTAGATATTTTAATATGCCTAACACTTGCTATTATAATTTTTAGTACATAATTGCCATGCTATATTTGACACTGGTATTTGCCATGCTATATTTGACACCGATTATTGCCATGCTATATTTGACATCGGTATTTGCCATGCCATATTGACCGATTATTGCCATGCTATATTTGACACCGGTATTTGCCATGCTATATTTGACACCGATTATTGCCATGCTATATTTGATACCAATATTTGCCATGCTATAGTTGACACGTGACATCTGACACCGACACTTGGCATGTTACACTCGATATATAATTTATGATACCGACACTCGATATATAGACCCGGTACTTGATATGTCATACTTGACACCTGACCCTGACACCCGATATATGATATGCTTTCATGTGGTACAAATACCTGGACCTGACATTGTGACCCTTGACCGGACACTACCACCCCTAATACCTATATTATACGACATATTCATGACTATCACTTTTACAGGGACTTGGCATGACTATTATATTATTACCAGATATTTGGTACTCCTGAACTCCTGTATACTTGAACCCCTGAAATAGGGAGGCTCCTGACATTACTCCTGATATTATACTCCTGTTGACCCCCGCAATAGGATAACCATAGATATTGTACATTTGTGAATGCCCTGTGAACATTATTATTGAAACTCTGTTATATTTAAACAACTTACACCGGGATGAGGAAAATTGATGGGTATCGATATAGCTTCTGTGTTTATGGTGGCCACACATATGTTGTACAACTATTCCTATTGGATTCGACCTGGTGGCCATCTGGCGTTTCCGAGGGGTGTACTGGCACCCCTACCCCCTTGCATGCCTGCTGGGTGTGCTATAATCCCCTGGGTATATCCTGTGGGGAACGGTGACACTCTATTCCTGTTCGGGCGTATACTAAGACCTTCGGGCATATAGTAAGTCCCGGTGCCTAGTGGTACGTTCCGGCTCAGTACCGGATACTCCTGGACCGTTGTCCCGGGCATGCACGGGACCCATTCTAAACATGATTCGTCGTTCCCCATCAATTTTCAATAACCTACCTCGCTCGGCTTGTATGCGAAAGTATATGGCACCGGTCATATACCGACATATACAAATTGAACGAGTCTTAATTATGACTTTATAATTGACTTCACGCTATATGAATTTTAGTGTCGTGTTCATACTTGTCATTTATTGTAGTTACTCCATGCTTACTAATTTGAGTACATGACAATTAACCTGCTACACTTGCTTTATTTCATGATTCACTATTTATTGTGATTATTCCATGCTTATTAATTTTGGTACATTATACTTGACATGATGCACTTGCTATTATTTGTACTTGCCACTTGGCTTCTTTTTGCACTCGCTGGGTTGCCCACTAACAACCCTAGATTTGTATGTTCAGATTTGACAGGTTGGACCGAGGTGAACCCATCAGCTGAGGATCACGCCTACTTCGAGGAGCAGGCGGATCAGCCGTAGCTTCGTCCAGTCTTTCCCCGCTTGCGAGATTCCCTTTCCCAGCTCGTGAGTTCCATCTTTTGTACCTTGTACAATCTACTTTTATACTATCTAGTGATGTAATGTAATATTATGTCACAATCTGTGATGACTAAGTACTTGTATTATTTTGTGTTGGATTGTATAATACCACGTATTTCCGCACTCTGATCCCTGTATTGTGTTGTATTGATGCTTAACGTACATACGGGATGGTACCATCGCCCTGCGTATGTACGTCGCAGTGGCGTCCCCGTACCCGCCGGGATCGGGGCGCCACAGTTTACCTTGAGTTCGAAAGCGCTCAACGCATAACCCATAGATCAGATCCAGTTCCCCATCCACATTACATCATTAAGACGATACAAGTATGAAATGATACAGGCATACAGGAGGAATCCATTATCATGAGCTATAGGTGACACTCGCTAAGGCAAGACGATTCCGATGCTATAAGGCTCATCTGGATTGCAACTGGTACAAAAAGTGAAAAAGTAAAAAAGAAGAAGAACATATAACGTAAACTTTGATTTAGATTAAAAAACGATGAAAGAAAGAAAAGAACATAATATTGGTGTCACTTCTCAATACAGCACTCTCTCTCTTTTTAACATGAATCTCAGTCTAACTATAATTTATAAAGAACTAAAAAATTACATTAAAAGAGGAAAAAAAACTTAAGTTAAAACTAAGGAAAAGCCTAAATTAAACTCTCTGTTGGAGTGGTGCTTTTTGCCCTCTGCATAAGGTGGTATTTATAGGAGAAATGGGGAGGGAAGAGCGTGCTTGAGGATGAGATCAAATCGCTGGCCCAACAAAAAAGATTTTCTTGTAAGGTTGGTGATATGGTTGGAGATATGGATAAAATTGCTTACTCAACAGAAAAGATCTTCTGATAATGTTGGAGATAAGGTTGGAGATATGGACAAAATCGCTTGCCCAATAGAAAAAATCTTCTGATAAAGTTAGAAATAAGGCTGGATATAAATATTTGTTTATCCCTTGATCTTCAGTTGAATTGTGTCTTATCTCTCTAGATCTTCTGAATATACATCCCAATCCTTTATATATCCCTTTGTATATTGATAGGGTTGCTTTTGGACTTCTGTATTTGCCTTTATCCTCGTTGATTCTCAAAGCTAACCAAATAGATCCATATAAATTCGATTTAATTGGTATTTGTTTGGTATTATCTTCTCTTCCTCCATTAATAATCACCCTGCACAATTTAGACATTAAGACAAATTAATTGTAGAGTTTATTACAAGATAAATGTAGAAATGTAATAATAGAGAATACAATATACTTGTACAATCACACCCTCACACCTATCTTTTACTCTTCCTTAAGCAAAATAAAAAAACTAAACCTAAGACTTTACTAGACCATTTTCACAAGTCACGTGACTGTACTGAGCATGTGCAACAAGCCTTTGTACCTCTAGGTTACCCCTAGAGGAAGAGTTGTAGTCTCCTGAGGGTTTTCAGTGAATTACACCCACAAAATCCATAAAAAAATGAAAAACAAAGTGTTAGTATTTTGAAAACGCATTTTGAAATAGAGGGAATACTTGAAATTTTTTTCCAAAAATTCAAGTAATCTATAAGTTATAGAAATACCAATCTATTCATTTCTAAACTTAGTTTCTATCCAAAAACTTGTTATCAATTAAGGTAAGGAGTCAAAAATATATTTCTCATCTAGAGTATTATTTTACCCTAAGTCATATGCATCTTCGTGACTGTAAATATTTGACTGGAGAACTTCAACTCTAACTCTTATGTCTTATTTTTATATATGTTTGGTGGTAATATTCCTTAGTTCTATTAAGTTTTCTAATTTGCCGATGTAACGAGCTTTACGTCAGTAACTCCCAAACCAGACGGTCTTAGGGTACCGAGTGAGAAAACATCCCAAGAATTTGAAGGGCTCGAGTAAATAAGGCCACAAAAGTAAAGATTTTATTAATTATATGGACCACTTTTAGGCGTGAATACTTATGCTTTATTAGGCACAAATATTCAGCTTAATCAGAAGATTTTATTATATATATATATTTTTCTTTTTTCTTTTTTCTTTTAATAAGGCATAAGAATCTTTGTTTTTAAACCCTAAGTTTGCAAGTGTATAAACTATGCATATTTCGTCAAGGTAAAAATCAAGATTAAATTACTTTTTCAATCTTTCTTTTTAACCCTAGAAATTAAACAAATAATCTTAGTTTGACCAAGTGTAAGAAATCCTAGTTATGATTTTTCTATTCCTTAAAATTAACTTAATTTTTTACAAAAAAATAGGTCAAAATATTGTTTCTCTTTTCAAAAAGTTTTAAAGAAAAGAAAGTGTATTTTTTTATATATAAAAAGAAAGAAGAAAACCAATGTTAGAACCTCTCCACACCTATCTCATGCATTGTCCTCAATTTATGAATGAATGTACATGTGTATGAAAAAGAAGAGAGAAGGGTAAACGTTACCTCAAGGTGATGGTTCTGGCGGTGGTCGGATTGCGCCAAGCGTTGCTGCCTAATTTAAATAATGTGAATTTTCAAAGAACCTATCTTTTATGACCACTTTTTTTATTTACATATTTATCATCCCCAAATTGAATAGGATTATGCAAGATCCTAATATTAAAATTATTCCAATTATATGAACAATCTTAGAATATCATCTCAGAATCATTATGGTCTATACTTTGGTCCAAGAAAAGAATGTGACTTGGTGGAAATATTGACTTGAGCTTAAGAGTGAAATGTTCAAGAACTAATACTGACTCGGTAATATAACTTAAATCAAGTTTAGGTTCCAGAGTTGGTCCCAAATCAAAAAATTGAAATTCACATTCTTTTTCCATTAATGGAATGTGGCTATAAAAAATCGATGGTTCAATTTCAAGCTCTATGGGTACAAGAATCAGTGTTGGCTCGAAAAATGGATCCAAATCAGGTAAGGACATCGGAGTCAACATAGATTTGAAAACTGAAACTAAATCACACAGTTGTGGGTCAGCTTCACATTCACAATCAAGTTTAACTTTTTTGAAGTGAAAACTTGCTAATTTATCAAAGATTTGAGATTGGTCAAGTTTAAGTTGGTGTGAGAAAATTAAATCTTGGTTAAAGTTTTCAAGACACTATGATTCTTAGTTCAGGAATCATGAATGGTCAAAAATTAGGTAGGAAGAGTTTTCTCGTTCCTATCATTAATTGTGTAGATCAAATGACTCATTTGTGCTTCTAACCTATTGAAGAAATTATTTTGAGATTGAATATAATCATTTTGAGACTGAGTCATGAATTATATACTCTTTTCTAAGTCAGTAGGTTCATCTTATTATAGTGGGACTTGAAAATTTTAATGGGATTGTGAGTCCTTCATGTTTTGAACTTGTTGCTTAGACTCATGCAAAGCTTCTAGAATTTTTTCGTTTAAGGCTTCCATTCTCTTTTGGAAATCAGATTTTTCCTCTATTGGTTGTTCTAGAAAAAAGTATATGAAAATAAATATTGGTAAGGTGGTTGACCATATGACTCGGGATAGTTGTATACCCACTGACTCGGTGAAGAGTGAAGATGATGACTATTCTAGTCTTGTTCATAATATTGGGACTAGGGCATGTGTTGATTCTGATAAGACCAATCCGGTATACTTGGTTTGTTAAAGTTATGAAATGTCGAGTTGGTGTTATCCAAAAAAAGGTCATGGTGTAATATGAATTACTATTAAAATTGAAAAATTATTGTTACAATCCATTTCACACAAACTGACAAAAATAAACAAATAAACAAATAAAAAGAAAGGAAAATCTATTCTATATTAGGGTAGACTATAAACCTAGACGACTCCTAACTGTTAGACTGTCTGCGGGAGGTGCAGTAGTCTGATCATAAGTTAATTGACTAGGTAGGAGCAAGACCGGTGGGAGGTATCCGTGTCTGAGCAATGAGCCTAATTATGCTAAACCACTGTTCTTTGAGGTTTCGCCTCTCAATCCCCAAAGTTTGACATTGATTTGGCTTGAATTAAACTCTAACAACTTTCCCTTAGGTCAATCTCCTATTGAGCCTGAGATATCCATAGGGTCAACGTCTACTCAATTTTAAGTTAGGCTGGGTGAGTGAGTGTAGAGATGGTTTTCGGGTTAAGGAAGGATAATGAGTTTCCACCTTATCTTCTTTAAGGATATGCCCTTAATTCGTTTTAGCCCGCGTGTACAAATAGTTAGCAGAAAGTAACACTCAAGATGATCAAATAAAAATGTTTCCTAAACTAAATCCTATGCACATGTACTTTTACTCCAACATTCTTCAATAGTAATATAAAAAATATAACAAAATAGACAAATGCCTTAGAATGCAAAGTCTAAACATTTTTAGCATTTACAAATGCAGTTTACTGTTGAGATTAAAAAAGGTATATACAGTAAACTAAATAGAGAAACAACAAAGTGTGGAAGCTAAAATAATGAATTTCAGTCTCCCTGCAAGAAAGCAGGATTAGTAATCCACTCAAACTGTAGTGGAAATGCTTCGCGTTTGTGCGGTAGAGTTGAGAGCTTCTACGCTCTGCTTTTTAGAGCAAAGGCCCATAGCTAGTTATATATTTTGTAGCTCTTGTTTTCTTGAAATTAACCTTTGCACACAAAAATAGAGAAGAAAACTAAACCGTTAGTAAACTTGAAAAGAAAACTTACCGTCCACCCCGACAACGGCGCCAAAATTTGATTGAGGTTGAATCTGCACAGAAAATAAAAGTTTAGAAATTGATAATAGATAGTGCTAGGTTGCTCAATGCTACCGCTATAGCAAGTGGCTATGTTGGTCGTGATCCACAAGGAGGGACTGTGATGGAAGCGTTTAAGTGGTCTTTCTTTTAAGTTACTTAAAACTGGTTAAAGGTCTTTCTTCTTAGTTTTTAAAGAAAAGAAAATAAATCTGAGTTGGGCTAGAAAGAAAGTGAAAAGAGATAAAAGAAGAGATGGTGTTGTTTTTAAAATTATTTTTAAGTTAAAAAGAAAGAAATTAAAAGAGCAAAGAAAGTGATGTTTTTTATCTAAGCAATTAAAAGAAAAAAAAACTAAGAATACTTACCTCTTTTGACCAATTACTCACCTTAATCTTCAACGAGAGTTTAACTTGAGTTCGGAGGTGATCAATACATAACCCAAAAGATCGGATCCAGTTCCCCATCTACATTATTCATTAAGACAATACAAGTATGAAATGAACGGGTATACAGGAGGAATCCATCATCATGAGCTATCGGTGGCACTCGCTAAGGCAAGGCGATTCCGCTGCTATAAGACTCATCTGGATTGCAATCGGTACCACAAAAGAGAAAAAGTAAAAAGAAGAAGAACATAAAATGCAAACTTTAATTTAGATTGAAAAACGATGAAAGAAAGGAAAGAATATTATATTGGTGTCACTTTTTAATACAATCCTCTTTCTCTTTTTAACATGAATCTCAGTCTAACCCTAGTTTATAAAGAACTGAAAAATTACATTAAAAGAGAAAAAAACCTAAGTTAGAACTAAAGAAAAGCCTGAAGGTTCACCTAGAGGGGGGTGAATAGGTGAAGGCTAATCTAATGGTCACTTAATGCCAAATAATGCGGAAGCTAAAACAATTATGACCTAATAAAATCTTTTACACTAAACACTATGTATACACAAGAGTGTTGCCGAATTCCCCGTGAAGGGCTCTGGACAAACTCCTCTAGATTCCCCTTGAATGGGTTGAAGTGCCGCGTTGGCTCTCTTGGTTGAATACAAGTGTTAGCAACAATCCCACGCAAGTATATAACAATATGAGCACAATATATCAAGCATGTAAATGTAAAGACAATAATTGAATGCAAGATATAAAGGGGATAGAGAGAGAGAGTGAGCAATCGCAAACACAAAGGGTTTGTTTCGAGGTTCGAGCACACTTGCTCTACATCCCCGCCTTTGACACACGAAGGATTTCCACTATGCAAGATCCCACTGGATCTCTCCTCGGTGCCGCAACACCTACAAGCCCTCGGACTCCCTAGTCCCGTACACACCGCAAGCTCACTAGCTCGCCGAGGCCGCACCTCAAACACGGAGTTCGCACCCGAACCCGAAACACTAAGTCCACACTAGGACCCGAAACAATCACGAGCACACTTGCCCGTCTCCTCAAAGAACAAAGTAGAACTTTGGTGATCACAACTCTTGATCACCTAAAATCCTCTCACAATAACACTCCCTATAGGGTAGATAGATCAATGGATGGCTCAAGTGTATGTGTGAGAAAACAAGGATTGAGATGGTGGAGGAAAAACTCAAGAAATTCTCTTTTACACTCTTGATAAATCTCTCCTTTTGATTGAAAATATTTGCTCTAAATCAAGTGGAGGAAAACCTCTAAATAGTTCAGGAAAAACTGGTGAAAACCCACTTGGAAATCTTGGCTCAAAACAATGACAAGACCCCCAATTTATAGGCTGCCAGAAAACTAGCCGTTGGGGTCTGTCGACCGGTGCGGTCGACCGCCAACGGTCGAATTTCTGACCATTGGAGCCATGGTCGACCGCCTCGGTTGACCACCCACTGGAGCTGAGAGTCCAACTCTCTGTCGGTCGACCCATGCGGTCGACCGAACTTTCCAGAGAGCTCTGCTCTCTGGAGCGGTCGGCCGGCACGGTCGGCCGTCCTCCAGTACACAAAGGCGTGCACGTTTGTGCACGTCGGTCGACCGGTCCGGTCGGCCGACTCTAGGATTAGTCGACTATATATAGGAGGCAAGTCGACTTATCTGAAGCCTGAAACAGTTTTCTGGGATTAAAAAGTTAGTCTTTTTGGCTCAAATAAAATCCCATAAAATACATAAAAATTTACAAAAATAGTTTAACCAATATACTTTGATAAACAAACATGCTTGCACAAAATCAAGGCATGTTATAAAAGATTAGACTATTTTTGTAACATGAAAATATTTGGCTCATAATAAAAACTGTATTTCCAAAACAATATTTTTTCCAAAACATGTTTTTCCAAATCTTCATCAAATACAAAAATAAGATATACTTTTAAAGTATAGTGTGTATGGATATGATCCATGTAGGCTGTCTAAAAATCACTAAAAGACAAGCCATTAAAAGGTAGAGTTTCAAGTTCTAGACGCGAAGGCTCAGCACCAAGGCGCGAGGGCTCGACACCCGCGTCTCAGCATCAAGGCGCGTGGGCTCGACACCCGCGTCTCACCATCAAGGCGCGTGGGCTCGACACCCGCGTCTCAACATCGAGGCGCGTGGGCTCGACACCCGCGTCTCAGCATCGAGGCGCGTGGGCTCGACACCGCGTCTCGCGCCTCGGTTATAACCGCCCTGGTTATTGGGCCAGTCACCGCCCACATAGCGGGGAAGTGGGGAAGTTGGCCCCTCATCGTGGAGCATTTTTAGGGGGCACGTTCACCTCCTAGGACCTCTATAAATAGCCTCGGTTGCTATGAGGTCGGGCAATCAGAAGGAATCAGAGAAGAGAGGGGATAGACACAAGGGCGATTAGAAAGGCATCTGACATCAGAAGATCACAGAGAGAGACAGACCGAGACAGGAGAGAGCTCAACTCTTCGTCAAGCTTGCTGCGTACAAGCTGCTCTTTGCCTACCTTCTCTTTGAGAGTTTTGGTAGACAGAGCTGTGCTACTCCCTCTACCAGCCAAAGAGAAGATTCCCTGACGATCCTGACGGTCATCCGGTCAACGGAGAACAAGATTCACTCTCCACCGCCACACGAAGAACCCAGCACTAAACAAAGGGAGGATTCAAGACTCAACATCCTCCCTCCCTTGTAACTGGAAGGAAAAAGCAGTTTTGTTGTAATTTTTTCATCTTATTCAAGGAAAACTTTACAGTAAAGACTTCTTTCTCTTTTTTCCGGCGCGTAGAAGAGATGGCGACTCCGCTGGGGACTACATTTGTCACTGATGAGCAAATCGTGGCGCAGGATGACGTCCTCCGTAAGGGGAAGATGGTCGAATCGCTCATTGTCGAGTTCGATCAGGCGAAGTACGAAGAGTTTCTCTCTTCTGGCTCCAAGAGCCCAAAGACCCGCGTCTGCCGCCGGGTGTCGACAGGGAATGGCCCCGAAGCCCAATCTGTGGCTCTCTCGGGCGCCCCTGCTGCCAACTGTGCCAAGCAAGGTGCACGTGCCGACGCCTCTTAGAAGGCCCGCGTGGCCCCAGGCACAACTGCCTTTGCGACCAACCGTGTCGCACAGAACACCCGCGTCAGCGTCTCTCAGGAGACCCGCGTGGTTAAAATCTCTGATGTTCAGCATCAGGATGTTGTTGGTCTCTCTCCACCTCCGCGACGCAACCGGAACGCTGAGCGTCGACAGAGGAGACGTGCGCGCCAGCTGCAAGTTGGAACCTCTGGTTGTCTGACTGAGGCTGGACGCAGCATACAAACTATCTATGGGTTCAATGCCAACCAGACCCGTCCGATGGGAAAAATCAAGCTCAAATGCCAAATTGGAAGCCTCAAGTCAGAAATGACATGCTACGTCATCGACGCCGACACTTCCTATAATCTATTGCTGGGACGACCGTGGATTCACCGCAACTCCATCGTTCCCTCCACTCTCCACCAAGTCATGAAATATATTGACGAGAGTGGAAAGGTGCAGACGATGATCGCTGAAAGGTATCCGTTCAAAGGGGTCGAGAATTATTTCACCGACTCTTTGCTGTACCAAGATCCGGTGGAGACGGATGAAGTCCCGCGACCAGAGGAGCCAGACTCTGGTAACGAAGCTGACACCGAGCCCGAGAAGGAAGAGTGCCTGTGGGAGTTAGAACCACTTGTAAAGAGCACTAATAAGCTCGATGTTGATAATACCACCGACGATGTAGGCGGTTGGTATATTAATGAAGATTTAGATTTTGCGTATTTTTCTGTGTTTGCTTCTGATTCAGTTCCATCAGACACTAGCACCGAAGTAGACGATGACCCCTGGTCGGCAATAGATGCTTTGACATCGTTGCATGTACCAGTGAAGTCGTCCTTCGAGACATACCAAGATAATGGTAATGCGCAAGAATCTATATTTATGGTTCCAGCAAGACGGAAAGGCCAAAAACTAATTCTTTTTGAGCGAATCTCGTCTGAACCAACGCCCCGCGAAGAATCGGAAGGCGAGGAGGAATCCCCTCAGTTCGGTCATTATGAACCAAAAGCACTCAAAATGATGAGATGCATGGGGTACGACCTGACCAACAGACCCGGGTTGAACTTCGGCAAAGGAAGGAGGACGCTGCTTCGATCCTTTGTGCCGAAAGGGAAGGCCCCCGATTATTATCATCGGACGCGCCGGGGGTTGGGCTATGTATCAACTCCGGTCCCATCAGCCTCCGATTCTCAAAAATCGTCGAGCAATGATTACTCTTCAGACACATCATCTCTGGAGTCAGATGTCAGTTTCGGCAACATCTTCAAGGAACTTTCAGTGAACATGGTTTCGACAAGCCACCTGGAAGATGGAAATGAAGAAATGATCCAATCTGATACAGACCCTTAGATCAAACATTTAAATGCTCTTTGGGACACTCGCTTTGAACAGCGCGAGCCACCCACAGAAGACAAGGTTGTTCAGATCAACCTAGGAGATGAGGCTAACCCTAAGCCCATCTTCATAAGTGACGGCCTGTCACCTTCAGAGAAAAAGGATCTAATATCTCTTGTACAAGAGTATATAGACGTCTTCGCCTGGAATTATGAGGACATGCCAGGACTCGATCCTCAGGTGGCTATGCACCGCCCCAACATCAATCCAGACGTAAAGCCTATCAAACAACAGCAGCGACGGTTTCGTCCAGAAATAATGGAGGCAATTCAATCAGAAGTCAGAAAACTTATTGATTCTGGCTTCATCAGGGAAGAACAACATCCCGACTGGGTAGCCAACATCGTCCCCGTCACCAAGAAGAACGGGAAGATCCGGATCTGCATCGACTTCCGCGATCTAAACGAGGCCTGCCCCAAGGACGAATTCCCATTGCCGATCACAGATGTCATGATTGACAATACTTGTGGATTCGAACGAATGTCCTTCATGGACGGATTCTCAGGATACAATCAAATCAAAATGTATCCTGATGACGAAAAGCATACCTCCTTCAGGACACCTCTAGGGGTATATTGCTATACCGTCATGCCCTTCGGACTGAAAAATGCAGGGGCAACATACCAAAGGGCCATGAACGCCATTTTCCATCAGCAAATACGCAAAACGGTGGAATGTTATGTTGATGACATCGCGGTAAAGAGCCGCACTAAAGGTGATCACATAGCGGACCTGAAGGTGGTCTTCGACATCATGCGGGCTCATCAATTGAAGATGAATCCCACAAAGTCCTTCCTGGGGGTGGCCAGCGGCAAATTCTTAGGATTTGTTGTAACATCCACCGGAATTCACTTGGACCCGGAAAAGGTCCGCGCTATCCAGGAGATGCAACCCCCGAGAAATCTCAAAGAACTCAGGGGATTGCAAGGACGATTGGCGTACATCCGCAGGTTTATCTCAAATCTCTCCGGAAGATGCCAACCCTTCGCTAAGTTAATGAAAAAGGGTGTCTCATTCATTTGGGATGACGCTTGCCAACAAGCGTTCGAGGAAATCAAGCAATACCTCACCCAACCACCAGTCCTTGCAGCTCCGGTATCCGGAAAGCCTTTCCTGGTATACATCCGAGCAATGGATCATTCTTTGGGAGCTCTACTAGCTCAAAACGACGATCAAGGACGAGAGCAAGCAATCTACTATCTGAGTAGAACAATGATCGGAGCCGAACATCGGTATAACCCATCGAGAAGGAATGTTTGGCTTTAGTGTTCGCTATTCAGAAAATGCGGCACTATCTGGTAGGCCAAACTATAAACGTCATATCAAAAGTCAACCCCCTGAGGTTACTTATGACTAAACCTTCATCATTAAACGGCCGACTGGCAAAATGGGCCATATTGCTCTCCCAATATGAGATGCACTTTTTACCACAAAAGGCCATTAAGGGACAAGCGGTGACGGATTTCCTAGCTGAGCACCCAGATTCGAGGGCAGCCAAAGTCTACGAGGATCTCCCAGATGAAGTTGCTGAAGTCTGCCTGACTCAGAAATCGTTCGAAAGTCAAGTATGGCAACTTTTCTTCGACGGCGCATCAAGAACAGGCCCAAAGGGACACGTAGTAGCGGGGGTAGGAGTAGTACTCGTATCCCCACAAAATTATGTGATTCCCCGAGCTGTCTCATTAACTGAGCCTTGTTCCAACAATGTGGCGGAGTACAACGCTCTTTTGATTGGGATGCAATTCGCCGATGAGATTGGCGTTAAAAATCTCGAGGCATACGGTGACTCTAAACTCATCGTCAGCCAAGTTCGCGGGGAGTACGAAGTCAGACATGAGGACCTAGTACCCTACCACAACGCAACTATCCGCATGGCCGAGGGATTTACAAGATTCTACATCGACCATGTACCGCGCAGGCAAAATGCGCACGTGGATGCACTCGCATCCCTCGCGGCCTCCTTAGCTCTTCCAGCCAGAGCAATGGAGAAGATATTCGTCTACAGCCACGACCTGTATTGCCCGAGAAACGCTCTCGAGGGCTATCAGGAGTCAAAGGGAGATTGTCAAGGCAAAGAAGCACTGGAATTGTCAACCAGTCCAGAGCTTAAAGACTGGCGATTCCCCTACATTGATTATGTCCTGTATGGCATCTTGCCTGAGGACACCAAGGAAGCGGCTGCCATTCGAAGGAAAGCCCCTAAATTCTACTATAATGCGATTACACGAACACAGTATCGTCGATTGCATGACGGGATCTTGCTTCGCTGCCTTTCACAAAAGGAGACACAGGAGGTATTGAAAGAAGCCCATGACGGCATGTGTGGAGCCCATCAACCTGGCCCAAAACTTGCATACCGACTCCAAAGGTTGGGATATTATTGGCCCAAGATGATCGCTGACGCCATCACCTATGCCAAAAGATGTCACGCCTGCCAAGTACATGGCGATTTCATCCATCAAGCACCAGGATACCTTCACTCCACGGCTTCTACTTGGCCATTTGAAATATAGGGGATGGATGTGGTTGGCCCTATCAGCCCTCCATCATCAAAAGGACATCGGTTTATTTTGGCGATAACCGATTACTTCTCTAAATGGGCCGAAGCCATCCCTTTGAAGGAGGTAAAATCGTCTAACGTGATCAAGTTCGTGAAACATCACGTTATTTACCGTTTCGGTGTACCTCGGCGAATCGTCCATGACAATGGACCTCAGTTCATCAACCAGGCTTTCCAAAGATTCTGCGCTAAGTTCAGAATCCAGAGTGTGTCCTCAACGGCATACTATCCTGCCGCTAATGGCCTCGCAGAAGCTTTCAACAAGACTATTGGCAAGCTTCTCAAGAAGTTCGTCTCGAAAAGTCAACGAGACTGGGACGACAAGTTGGGTGAATGCTTATGGGCTTACCGCACAACTGTGCGAACCCCGACTAAAGCTACGCCATTTTCTTTGGTATACGGGTGTGAAGCCGTGCTCCCACTGGAAATTCAAATTCCATCTCTACGCGTCACCTTGACAGCGGAGATGACAACAGAGGAGAAGCATCGACAGCGACTCTAGGAACTGGAGGCCTTAGATGATAAACGTCTGCAGGCCCAACAACAAATCGAGCTCTACCAAGCTCGTATTACCAGAGCCTTCAACAAAAAAGTTAAAATGTGAACTTTCAAGAAAGGCGATCTTGTCTTAGCCGTCAGAAGACCCATGGTAATGACTCACAAGACAAAAGGAAAATTCCAACCCAAATGGGAAGGACCATTTGTAGTAGAGTCAGTCTACTCAAATGGGTCATATCGCCTCATAACCTCAAATGGCGATACACTCATGATGCCGATCAATGGCAGGTTCCTGAAGAAATACTATCCTTAGATGGTATTCTTCCGCTGATCAAGTTAAAAGTACACCTCTGATCAAAGTAAGAAGAATTTCTTCATTATAACATCCGACGCCCCCGACGGCTAAGGATAGAGGAAAATGTTAGCTTCTAAGCCCAACATAAGTCTTCGACAACTCATCATACTGAGGGGAATAGCATGGCTAGCCCAACTCAAACGGTAGTTGGTAAAGGCACCTCAAATCCGTTGATAGCTGAGGGTTTGCTAAAAATCCTAAGTGGACTTGGCTCCACTCTTTCCTCCAAAATCCCTTACCAATTCTCATCCACAGAATGGTAGGTCTACAAAATACAACCGTTACTAAGTTAACACTATACCTCTGGTAATGGAAACTTTTCAATATTCCTTGTCGAGTACAAATTTTGTTTGTCAACTCTACACGGAGTATCAAACTTTCAAATTTGCCAAGTTAACACTATACCTCTGGTACTTCAAATTTTCACTTGTCAATTCTAACCAATAGAATGACAGGTCCTCAAATTGCTCTTATCATGAGTCAATCTTTGTCAAGTTAATACTACACCTCTGACAAATTACTGTTAAAGTTTAACACCACACCTCTAAATAGTAATCAGGTTTCTGTCAGGTTTAATATTACACCTCTGACAGTCACTTTTCTTCAGACTTCCATATCGAAGCTGAAATGGATGATGCTAAGTTAACATTACACCTCTAGCATCAAGTCATTGCTAAGTTAAACAATACACCTATGGCCATGACTTTCCCTCGGACTTCCTTATACAAGCCGAGATGACCAATGCCAAGTTCAACATTACACCTCTAGCATTACCCTCACTGTCAAGTTAAACATTACACCTATGACAGTGACACTTCTGAGTTAAGTTAATATCACACCTCTGACTCACATCCTTGTCAAGTTAACATTACACTTCTGACAAGACCACTTTCAACCCGTTAAGTTAATATCACACCTCTAACGGTAACAAACTTTCCTAGATTCCCCACGAGTCTAGTCTCACTTGTTATTCTCTTCAACAGAATAACAAGTCTACCTAAAAACATTGTTAGGTTAATACTACACCATCAACAGTGTTTCCATCAAATCCCCAGCTGAGCTCAATCAAGTTAATCCCAAACACTTGATGAAAGTTCACCCTCCCTGGGGGTACCAATTCTACTTGTTACTTTCTCTTATAAAGTGACAGGTCCACCAAAAATTATTTCATCTCTGTCAAGTTAATATTACACCTCTGACAGTATTGTGAGAGTTCCTGAAATAGGATCTTTCCCTACAAAGTTTGACTTATTAAGATTATCATCATAATTTTGACAAAGTCAAAGATTCTTTACTTCTATGAGTCTAACTGAAGACAAAGAGTTCAAGACAATGAAAGAAGTAAAAAGAAAAGTGTCACTTTTATTTATTTTCAGGCATATGAAAGTGATACAAAATGCTCTCTTATATAATAAGATTGAGTGTTACAGTTAAAACGCTCTCTTATACAATAAGATTGAGTGTTACAAATTAAGGAGTACAAAGAAGTCCCTCTCTCAGAGGCCGTACTCACTCCTTGAAGCCGCATCTGATTCCCAGTGCACGATGTCTGGAAAAGCGCCAAACTGTGGCGACAGTTGGAGCCGATTACACTAGCCCTAGCTGGCTAAGCTAAGAGCAATGGTGTTCTTGAGGTCCGGTGGCAGCAGAAAGCCCTGCAACCCTTCATTCATGAGCATCTCTTTCCCCAGCAGGCCATCCAGCAGACATGGAGAATCCTCGATGTCACTTCTGGGGTGAGAGAGGAAGGGGATGCTAACCACCACTATATCCACCGTAACCCCCCTCGCCGCCATCCTTACCCTGACCATCCCTTGCCAGCAGGCATGACTGGTGCATCGCGTCCAATGAGATCTTGGCGAGGGTTAAGTCCCCGACAAGGGCCATGACTTCTTCCCTTGTAGACGACGAGGACCATGACTTCTTCCCTTGTAGATGAACATCGAGCGAGTTCGCCGACCGGAATATTCTTCCAGGGGCCCAGCGAACCTGAAAAAGGACAATCGAGCCTACCTACAAGGAATAAACAAGGGGGTTAGAAAATCTGAAACTTAGTATACTTCAACAAAGAAAACTAAGTGACAGACGCAGCTATTGTCGAAGACTTCAGACGCGGGAATGAGCCCACGCAGTGAGTCAAAATACCGCGTCAACAGAAGCAGACGCGAATCAAAACTGTGCCACACACAGGATTCAAACGCGGTCGACGCGAATCAAAACTGTACCACACAGAGGATTCAAACGCGGTCTCATTTTGCGCCCGCGCCGAAAACACACAAGGCGCGAAAGGACTCAGACGCCGAAAATTGCCATCTCCCTGTCGAGGGAACCGGGGTTGCAAAATTCGGGTCTGAAACCTTCAGCCCGAGTTGGAATTCATCCAAGTCAGTGGCCTTAAAACACGAGCTTCATGAGCAAAGTCAGCGTCAAGCGCCAAAGACTTCTGTACTCGCGTCCAGCGAAGTTTAAGTCGGCGGCGCAAATTCCAGAAGGAATGCACCAACTCAGACTTCATGAGGAAATCCAGATGATGGTGATGCCAAAGTGCAAACTTGGGTGGACTAGAAAACATCACGGCAAGTCGGGACGGCATACCAGCAGAGGCCTCTGTCAAGAGTTTAACTCTCTGCATCAGAGTATGGACATGGAAGGTGATCAGAGAGACACTTTGTCCTGAAGAGACCAAACAGAAGCATGAAAGCTCTGGGTCACCTTCATCCATGAAGGCAAACCCCTGGTGAAGTCCTTTGAAGGGGGAAGGCAGAAACTCTCAGAGCACTCGCTCTCAAAAAGAACACAGTATGGACTGTTAAAGGGAGAGAAGGAACCCCTATTTATAGGCAGCCCCTGATCGCTGTCATTAATGGTTCATTAATCAAAACCGTCGGCCTTAATGACCGCACGACCGTCAAAGTCCAATAGGAGTCTGACGTGTGGAACGTTGCTTCGGGAACCGTCACAGGCGCTGGTATCAAACCGCCAGCGTCGGTTTTGCATTAAAAGGCATTAACGCCTGAGTCCAATGAGGAACCAATGCGTGGACAACTGCTTCGGGAAACAACGGATGACCCGGTTTCCCAATCGTCAGTGAAGACTTGACGTTCAAAGATCTCATAAAATCTTTATGTCAGGCCGCATGTAACGTCTACATCGATACGCAGATGGGAAAACCGCGTCCCGGAACCCGCGTCTCCTTTTTTTCAGAATGAATGACGTCCACCTGCGTTCCAAAGGAAAGTCCGCGTGACTCAGAATCGCGTCCCTTCAGCAAACAGGGCCCATTTTAAGGGAAAGCACTTGACTCAGCAAAGGACTTAGTCCATTCTGAGATTAAGGGGAAAATACTCAGGGCCGCGTCCATCGCGTCCGCTCGAGTCGCGTCTTCATTGGCAGGACAGACTCGCGTTACTCAAAGCCGCGTTTCTCTCTGCGAGTTGACGCCGCCGCGTCTCCCTATGGATTGACGCCGCGTCTCACCAAAAGGACTTTGTTCTATCCGAGTTCTTATGAACTGATGACCGCGTCTCTCCATGAATTGACGCCGCGTCTCATCAAAAGGACTTAGTTCTACCTAAGTCCCTATGAACCAATGCCGCGTCTCATCAAAAGGGCTTATTTCTGCCTAAGGGTCAAACGCCGCGTTTCACTTAAAGAACTTGGTCTCACCTAAGTTCAGCATTCACAGTTAGTTAATCAAAGATTGTGATCAAGAGGTCGAATTCATCCACAGCAAGGCAACAAAGGAGGTGGAACCAAAAACTTCAAAGACTTTTATTATATCAAAAATGATAAAAGCCAATACAAAACACTCTTAGTGAACAGAGTGTCCTTTTCTTAAAAGAAAAAAAAAGAAAAGGCTACAAGTCCTGGTCCGCCAAAGAACGGATTTGCTCTCTAAGGCGATGTATCTTATGTTGACGCGCCTTCTCAACCTCCATGAGAGCTCGGGTCCGCAGATCCGCTTCAGACAAAAATCCCTGCGCTTGCACTCGGAGGGATTCCAGCTCGGACAAACGAACAGAGAGGTCCGCTTCAGCTTACGCCTTGGCGACCTCTAACTCCGCTAGCCTCTTTTCAGAGGTAGCAAGCCTCTGTTCGTTGAAGACAATCATGGCCTCAGCCCTGGCTATAACAGCCCGAGAGTCAAGGATAGCCTGCTTTGCGGCCTGTATGATCATCTCTGACTCCTCGGACTCAATCGCCAGCCTTTGGTAATCAGCCTGGACACGTTCAAGAAGACGAGTGCTATCGGTTATCTTCTCCTCCACCTCCCTTCGCTCCTGCTCTTGAGCAACAAGAAGCCTGTTCAGCGTTTCTTGGGCTTCGTGGGATGAACCGGCATCATCCTCCAGGGATCGAAGCTCTCTCAGGTGCTGTCCCAGCTGATCCACCAGCAGCTGACTCGCCTGGGCTAGCGAAGGGCCTCCGGCCAACTTGATGTTCTCGACCTGGTTTCCGAGAAACATCTGGGCGAAGTCAAGGGAGCTACCTCTAGTCAGGATGAAATCAATGCATGTTCGCATCGAGGTAAGGAACTGCTGCACCGCCTGGCGTGTCAAAAGCTCCATGATATCATCATCCGAAGTGCTCCCCGATCCCTTTTCTATCACGGGGTGGGGGATGTAGATCGGCTCTGTTGGTGCAAGAATTGAGCTGACCACGGGTACGGCAGGAACAGGAGCAGCCACTGGCGCTTCTTGGGGTACCACTTCTGCAGGAGCCTCCACAGCCGATGACAGGGTAGTGAGCTCGACCTCCTCAGAAACCTCAGCCAAGGCTTGGGCCGTGTGGCCTTCCGGAGGGACACTGACCGTCAGACTCTCTACCCGGGCCCCCTCAGTTCTCTCTGCAAGTTATCTCAACATTAGCCAGAATGGTAAAAAGAGAAACATCCGAGACATCAAAACTTCCTTACCAAGCTGGAGGTCCAGAGATGTCGAATCCTTGGGCGAACCCTGCAGAGGAGAAGTCTCCCTGACTTCAGTGGTGGCCACCTCTTCCTGCAGAAGAGACGTCTCTCTGACTTCAGTGGTGGCCTCCTCTTCCTGCAGAGTAGAAGGTTCGGCAGCTGGAGCCTCAACTCCTTCCGGCTGGGTCAACTCTTGCACCATCTCCTCGATATGCGAGGAGGTTGCAGCTCGGTATCCTCAGCTAATGCTGCAGCATAAAAGGAGAATGTTAAAGCCTCCTCTTCAAATGAAAAGGGAAATCAGGTTAGAAGGTGAAAAGAATACCTTCGGCGGGAGTAACTGCCGCCAGTGGTGATACCGTCAACGGCTCGCACCCATGTATTTCCTCCTCCAAGATGTGTGAGAATTTGCTCGGATCAGGAGGAGCGGGTTCGTCACCATAGTCGACCTCATCACCATAATCGCTTTCCTCTGCGGATAAGGAAGACGACAGTTCAACGTGAGAGGCCTCGGTAGCCGGAGCCTTGCCTCTAAACACCCTAGTGGTAGGGCTGGGGTCAACCATCCGAGGACTAGAGATGAAGACAGAAGGAGACCCGGGCTGTTGTGCCTCATCCCTCCTCTGAGCTGAGGAAGACTCAGGCTGAGCTGAGATCCCCGGAATCTCAACATCGCATCCGCTCATTATATCGACCTCGAGCTGCTCGGTCTCGTCAGTGGCGGTGGGTCTGTCAGCAGGCTCCCCTTCCTCTGCAATTCTGAAGCTCCTGCGGTGTAAACCTGCGGGCATGGACTAAGGGAGTGTCATCCTTGTCCACCTCTTCCTCCCTCGGCTCCCCAATACCAGAAGGGATGTTCGCCGATCGAGAGACTGCAGCCGTCAAGTCTCTTCGAACCTTCTTTGGGGCAGGCTCAGCAATGGAAGTAGAGCCTTGACGACGCTTGCCCATCGCCTGTCGAGCTCTGGTGGTCGCGGCTCCGCCCTTGTTGCTCGCGGCTCCTCCCTTGACCTTCTCCCGACCTCCCTCAGAGCCTTCAGGTACTGCTCGACGCCTCGCGAGCGTTTACCAGACTCCGACCTTGCTTCGAGATTTGCATTGATACTCTCAATGCATGAATACTCCAGAACAAAGTATGGTGTCTGGTTGACTTGGAAGTACCAGGAGCAGAAGCTGAAGCTCATACGGCACTTTGATCCCTCGATAGGCAGACGGAAAGTTGCTCCTGTCCCTCCAGCCACACTGTAGTACCAAGCCCGAGCACCTTCGAACAAGTTCCCTTCGAAGGCGAGTCGAGCATTAGGATTACCGACGTAGAGTTGATCGTAGCCGAACTGTCGGGCGAAACGATTCGGCATGTACGGCTCGATTGTGCATGAAGTCCCTTGCCGGAAAAGCACATATCTGGGCCGAATGTTGATCAACCACCAGAAGACCCCCGTGGACAACCTCGTGAAGTCATCTGGACCCGCGAAATCAGTAAATAAATCCCCGAAAGATGCACCAGGAATCTCGAGGAAGCAGCGATTGAGCTGGTAGTTCGAAGCATCTGAAATGCACTTCCGGACGAAATACATATAAGTATTACGCCAGTCCGAACCCTCCAACCGCTGTACAAAAGGGGTGAAACCCTCACTCCAAGGCACCGGCGTCATCAGGGAAGGGCAGTGCATCACGTACCAAGCCAGGAGGTACGTATAAGGCAGCTCGATCCGAGTGTTGGGGCGCTTCGCTGTCGGCTTCCCCTCTGAGTTAAGGATCGGCTTGCCATGGGAGTCGACAGCCTTCCTGGGTTCGCAGAAAGCCTGGGTTAACGCCCGTAACCCGCTCTGAATGCCAGCCGCCACGACCGGAAGAAGGGCTATGGGACTGCCATAGGCCAGGAGCACCGCCGGGTACACTACATCGGCAACAATGACTTCATGTGGCAGTGTCGGCACCACACAGCGCTTCAGCCACAGCATTAAGAAGCCCGCCAACAATGCTCGATCGGAGATAGGGGTCCGGGCTTGATGGTGAAAGCTTTCGAAGACCATGTCAGGTTCGAAACCGTCCTCATTCGAAACCGTGGTGTAGAAGCCTTCAGGAGCCTGGGCGATCCTGTCGTCAATCTCCTCGTCGGAGCTAGGAGCCAGTCGCGTTATTGGATGGTCTTTCTTGTTGACATTGTTGAACAAGTAACTGGCCCAAGACAGCTGCTTGATTCCTCCCGACCTCCAAGTGGTTATCTGGCCGCAAATATGGAAATGACATAGCACTTCCCAATAAGTCTCGTACATTTGAGGAGACCCTTTCTTCATAAGGTTGAGCTCCTCAGTGGCTGGGATATATTCCTCATAGGGAGAATCCCCTGTTGCCAGCCCCGAGACCTCATGCAACTCGTGCAGTGCAAGGCCCATCTCTCCGACTGGGGTGAAGAATGTCCCCGTCAAAGAATTGTAACGCTCAAGGACCCCGAAGAAGTTCTGAGAACTCGGCGGGATACCATACTGCACGGCCCTGACTGCTGGGTACAGTCCCACATGCTCTAGCAGATCTCCAAGATCGGTAAGGACGAGCTCACCATCCTGCACCACCAATACTTCTCGGTGGAATGAACCCACCCGGGCGCACGGAACTCAACAGGAAAATCACCCTCCGCTTTCATAAACGCGTTGAGGAAGGTAGTGCCGAGTTTTGGTATCTCTCCAACTGGGAGCTCAGACTTGCGCGACCCGGGGAACAGGCCGAGAACCGCCCTATCATGTCCATCATGGCGGTATAACTTCTGGGAGCCCAAGTCACCAAGGGTAATCTCAGGGACGTAGCGCGAAACGTCCCATGTCATCTTCCGAGGGACGAACATGTGCTGGAGATAAGACAGCGGGAACATCCTCTCCATGTCTGGAAGAAAGAATCTTCTATCCCCTATCTGATGGAGCCATCTATAATTTCCGTCATACATGGAATAGCCGCCATCGCCGATACGATCTCCGAAGAAGAAGGCAGGCTTCTCCAGCTTGACGCGATCATCCGTTGTGAATGCTGCATCGGTCATAAGCACCCTAAGGGTTGTCATATCAACATTGGAGAGCCTTTTCTGGCGCTCCTGTGACTTGTCAGCAGTCACAGGTACTGTCCTTCGTAGCACAAAGGCCAGATCACGGTCAGCACCACCTACATGTCCAAAGTGGCGCTTCTTGGCGAGTGGGGCAGAAGGGTGTGGTACTGCAAAAGAAAAGGACACTTAATCAGACACCTTATCAAAAATGCTAAGTGTCTATAGTCCAAACGCAGAAGAGATACTGGACGCAGGAATTATCAAGTCCGCGTCCAGACCTGCGAATCTGCGTCCAAATGCAGAAGAGATACTGGACGCAGGAATTATCAAGTCCGCGTCCAGACCTGCGAATCTGCGTCCAAACGCAGAAGAGATACTGGACGCAGGAATTATCAAGTCCGCGTCCAGACCTGCGAATCTGCGTCCAAACGCAGAAGAGATACTGGACGCAGGAATTATCAAATCCGCGTCCAGACCTGCAAATACGCATCCAGGCGTGAGACCCGCGGGATCAAATCCGCGTTTTGCAAACCAAGACTTATGAAAAATCTCTAAGTACTTGGGCTCAGGTGCAAGATTCATCAAAAACCTGCACCTGATGAAAAATCTTCAAGTCCGCGTCCGGACCCTTTACAATTAGAAATATTCTAAGTGAAGAATCCGAAATGCAGGACTCGCTGGCACCGGGTCATCAAACCCCCGCCTTGGTTATCAACTCAAAGACCGCGTCTGAGACCGCGTCTGAGAATCAAACACGGTTTGTTTTCTGTGTTAATGGTTCTCCTCCAAAAGATATCTTTTTAGGGTTCCATGAACTCCCATTAATGGTGAAGTTCAAGCCCAAAACGGCGTTATACCTGCGAAAGAGACTGCCTGCGCGGAGGAACCGCCCCTCTGGGCCTCGGCGACGGTCGCTCTTGAAGAGGATGCGGTTGGCTTGGTCTTGGGTGCCATTGGTGATTAAGAATCCAGTAATGGAGATGAACAGAGAAAGAAGAACTCTTTTTCTTGAAAACCCTAAACAAGTACGCTCGGAGAAGAAGAGGTATCTCTCTGACTATTGCCATTTATAGACACAAGGATTCGCGAAGATACGCGGCGCGTGGCTCGATTAGTTCTGCATCGAGTCATCGCTTGACGCGTGGAAGAAATCATTCTGATGATTCGCGAAGATCATGCGCCATGACTCTGCAGCGAGTCATCGCTTGACATGTGGAACAGATCATTTAATGAACCGGGAAATCCGCGCGCCAAAAGGTGAAATCCCGTCGGTTCCCCAGGCCAACTGGCAGTGCAATCATGACATGGCACGGATTCGCACCCGACGGCCGCGCCTCTTCGATGGACATGCCCCGTCATCACCGCCATAAATGCATTCAAAAAGTCGCGTCTCTCTAAGAAGTTCGCGTCTTTCCAGCCCGGCTGAACATCGCGTCTTCTTTATGGAAGATCAGTCGCGTTTTTCATTTCCAAAAGACGCACCCCATGAAAGTCGCGTCTGTAAAGCAGTACTATCTCTGCTCTTCAAAAAGAACTGGCGTCCAGTCCTTGCTTCTGCAGATCAGTTCAACAGTACACTGGCACAAGCAGACGATCGTCCACTCCTGGCTTAAAGCGCGTCCATGACAGACTAAAAGCAATCGGGGAGGTTTAGACTGTGTATCTAGACACTCAACATGATCAACTCTGGTGGCTTCAAAGAGTTCAACAGTACACTCACGAAGACCAACTCCAGATAAGATCAAACCCGGAGCATTAACAGTCCAGTCATAGAGGTGAATTCAGCTAAAATCCAAAGTATTTCGAAATCCGTCCCATTTAACTGCGGAATATCGAAAACTTTGGAGGGGGTTCTGTAGGCTGTCTAAAAATCACTAAAAGACAAGCCATTAAAAAGCAGAGTTTCAAGTTCTAGACGCGAAGGCTCAGCACCAAGGCGCGAGGGCTCGACACCCGCGTCTCAGCATCAAGGCGCGTGGGCTCGACACCCGCGTCTCACCATCAAGGCGCGTGGGCTCGACACCCGCGTCTCAACATCGAGGCGCATGGGCTCGACACCCGCGTCTCAACATCGAGGCGCGTGGGCTCGACACCCGCGTCTCAGCATCGAGACGCGTGGGCTCGACACCCGCGTCTCAACCTCAAGACGCGTGGGCTCGACACCCGCGTCTCGCGCCTCGGTTATAACCGCCCTGGTTATTGGGCCAGTCACCGCCCACATAGCGGGGAAGTGGGGAAGTTGGCCCCTCATCGTGGAGCATTTTTAGGGGGCACGTTCACCTCCTAGGACCTCTATAAATAGCCTCGGTTGCTATGAGGTCGGGCAATCAGAAGGAATCAGAGAAGAGAGGGGATAGACACAAGGGCGATCAGAAAGGCATCTGGCATCAGAAGATCACAGAGAGAGACAGACCGAGACAGGAGAGAGCTCAACTCTTCGTCAAGCTTGCTGCGTACAAGCTGCTCTTTGCCTACCTTCTCTTTGAGAGTTTTGGTAGACAGAGCTGTGCTACTCCCTCTACCAGCCAAAGAGAAGATTCTCTGACGATCCTAACGGTCATCCGGTCAACGGAGAACAAGATTCACTCTCCACCGCCACACGAAGAACCCAGCACTAAACAAAGGGAGGATTCAAGACTCAACATCCTCCCTCCCTTGTAACTGGAAGGAAAAAGCAGTTTTGTTGTAATTTTTTCATCTGATTCAATGAAAACTTTACAGTAAAGACTTCTTTCTCTTTTTTCCGGCGCGTACAATCCACTACACAATCAAGATGAAATATCTATGTTTTTGACATTAAGCTCTAAATAAGGTTTTGGTTGAAACATATAACTTTGAATACCAAAAATCAAAACTATGTTTTTCCAAAATGAAAGTCTTTTCTAAACTGAAAATTCTTTTATGAAAAAACAATTAAATCAAGAGTGTGTGTGCATGGTATACTTGAGCAATCCACCAACTATCTATCCTTTACATTTTATCTAAAACAAAAACAAAATCTTATACCTAGACACAAGTCTTGATCTTGAAGTGTTCCCTTGAAGTCTTCTCATCCTCTTAACTTGGTCCAAGTGCAATCCAACGAGCTCAACAAATTGATGTGGTCTTGATGCATAGGCTCGTGAATCAACCGGTGCTAGCTCCAAATTTTGACATTTTATCCTTTGTTGAGCTATGCACCTACTAAGATCTTGATAATGAATCTGTCACTAATTAAACACAAGATCATTAATAAACATAACTTCATGAGTTGATCATCATCAAAACTAGGGTGATAGGCCTTTGGGCCAACAATCTCCCCCTTTTTGATGATGACAAAACTCATGAGGTTATATATGCATGGATTAAAGTAAAGCTTCAAAGAAGCTCCCCTTAACTCATGCATACAAAATAAATAATAGATATGACAATGAGGCACATGAATATGTATGCAAGTATGGAGATAAAACAAGCAACAAGCATAAATCAAAATCTTTTTCTCCTATTTGCAATATAAAACTTATATGCATAAATAACAAGGAAGACAAATACTTCTCCCCCTTAAGCAATGAAAACATGCATATAAACTCAAATACTTCTCTCCCTTTTTGTCATTCATCAACAAAGGGGTCAAAGTAAAATCAAATCAAACAAATTTTCTCCCCTTTTTGTCATAAACAAAGAGATCAAAAGGGGTAATACAAATCAACAAAATGTTTTTTTAATTAATTTTTCTTAAAAATTTTTTTAAGGTATCAGAGCTCTTGTAAAACAATCAATTTTTAAGATACCAAATTGAAAATAGTCATTATTGTAAAACATATTGATACCAATTGAAATTTAACAAATATGAAGTTGAAGCATTTTGATACCAATAAAAAAAATTTTATTTTTCATCATAAACATTGTGCCTTTAAAAGTGTGAACCAATTGAAATTAAGCACATGAAAATCATATATATGTATGAAATGAGTATACCAATTGAAATTGATACATACATATATAAGAAAATAAACTATGAGTATATACTAAAATTATCAATTTAGATGCCAATTGAAAGAGTTCAATGATACCAATTGACATAACGATAAGATCAAGTGTATAACTCATAACCTACCACCCTTCATATGCTCAAGATAGAATATTTTCAATGAAGCATATAAGGCATAATCGCCCATCCATCCTCCCATTGAAGGTAGGAGTTTTTCAAAAATAGATTTGAAAATATTACAGCATTGAAAATCACTACCAAATAAGGAACAATAACTAGTTAAAATAATTTTTGAAAAACTAGTTAAAGATCCTTCAAAAACATGAAATCAAAGCATATGTATTTCATGAATCATACCAAATACACAAATATGACACTCAAGATCTATAAAGCTCATAAAAAGGTATTCATTAAACAAGGTCATGACAAAATGAATAAAATGTGAGTGTACAAGAGTCATGTAAATAGCATTTTCATGAAAATAGACATTGAAGCTCAAAACATGAAAATGGTCATTGAAGCTCAATGATATGAATAACATTTTATAAAACATGAACATGCTATGAATATTATAAATGAACAAGCATGAACATAAATAAAATGGGAGTTTAGAGATTGTTACCAACTCCAAAGCTCCATACATGGTGGTTGTCCCACCAAAGCTCCTTGATAGCGATGCATCAATAAGTGTGTCCATCATATCCATTTGCATCCACCATCAAGGCACCATTCCTCTCACGTTTTGTGAGAGCCCTCACCTGCATCAAAAACACATGGTGGGAGTTTTGGTACCCATTTCTTTTGGGTCTTTTGGGGTTAGTCTTGTAAGGAACCCAAAATCTTTTATTAGCAAAATTGAAAGCATTTATCTTATCATAACAAAATTTTGCTAAATGGCCTTTGCGGCCACAATGTGTACATATGTACACCTTAGTATGCTTATGTGTAGGTTTGTGATCGTGTTGTGCAACATAAGCAAATGCATGATGTGAATGTGCATGAACATGGGGAACTTGTTTCTTTTGAAATAAGGATTCCAATCTAGTATGGTTGAATGCACAAGAGTTCAAAGTTGAACTCAAATAATCCATTTTATTTTCAAGTCTTTAATCTCATTAGAGGTGGCATGTAAAGCATGATGAGATAAAGAATCATTTTTCTTTTTCTTTTTCGAAACAAAATCTTTTCCTTTTTCAACAAATTTTCTTTTCAAAGTAATATTTCTTGAAAAATAACTTCCTTTTGTTTTTCCACCAAATCAATTTTATCTTTCAAAGTATTGTTTCCTTCACACAAATCATTCAATTTTGAAAATAAGGAAACATTCTCATTTTTCAAATCTTCATTTTCTTTTTCTAAACATGCAATTTTAGTTTTAAAAGAATCGTTCTCTTTTAGCATGCAATCAAAATTCTTTTTCAAATTGTTATTTTCTATTTCTAAGCATGCAATGTTACTTCTAAATGAGTCATGTTCTTTATGCATGCAAGCAATGTTCTTTTTCAAATTTTTATTTTCTTTCTTAGCATGTCATATTTTTCAAGAATTGTTTGACAAAATGAAGTGAGCTCATCATATGACATGTCCTCATCATCGGATTCGGAGTTTACCTCAAGGGGGGTTATCCCCTTGGACCATATAGCACGCGTTGGAGGTGTTGCTTCCCACGTCCGAATCGCTCCCCGCATAGTATTGTTCATTTTCGCCAAGGGAGATCAAGGTATTCCAAATTACAAAAGCCAAATCAAGATTAGCAACCCTAGATAAATAAACATCATTTAGGGTAGATCTTAAAACATGTAGGGCTTTTGTATTAGCCTCACTATTCTTATCATTTAAACAATATGCATTATTAGTAGTGACAAGATAAACATGGATGCCTAGGGCTTTGAGGTACAAAGACATCTTAACCTTCCAAATTTGGATGTTAAGAATGTCAAAGGTGGGTGGTGACATGAAGTCCATAGTGTGTGTACAAAATATTGTGATTAGCCTAGAAGTAGGATCTTTAACTCAAGGTTGTTAGACCCAAATCAGAGTACCAAGCTCTGATACCAATTGAAGGTTCACCTAGAGGGGGGGTGAATAGGTGAAGGCTAATCTAATGGTCACTTAATGCCAAATAATGCGGAAGCTAAAACAATTATGACCTAATAAAATCTTTTACACTAAACACTATGTATAACACAAGAGTGTTGCCGAATTCCCCGTGAAGGGCTCTGGATAAACTCCTCTAGATTCCCCTTGAATGGGTTGAGGTGCCGCGTTGGCTCTCTTGGTTGAATACAAGTGTTAGCAACAATCCCACGCAAGTATATAACAATATGAGCACAATATATCAAGCATGTAAATGTAAAGACAATAATTGAATGCAAGATATAAAATAAAGGGGATAGAGAGAGAGAGTGAGTGAGCAATCGCAAACACAAAGGGTTGTTTCGAGGTTCGAGCACACTTGCTCTACATCCCCGCCTTCGACACACGAAGGATTTCCACTATGCAAGATCCCACTAGATCTCTCCTCGGTGCCGCAACACCTACAAGCCCTCGGACTCCCTAGTCCCGTACACACCGCAAGCTCACTAGCTCGCCGAGGCCGCACCTCAAACACGGAGTTCGCACCCGAACCCGAAACACCAAGTCCACACTAGGACCCGAAACAATCACGAGCACACTTGCCCGTCTCCTCAAAGAACAAAGTAGAACTTTGGTGATCACAACTCTTGATCACCTAAAATCCTCTCACAATAACACTCCCTATAGGGTAGATAGATCAATGGATGGCTCAAGTGTATGTGTGAGAAAATAAGGATTGAGATGGTGGAGGAAAAACTCAAGAAATTCTCTTTTACACTCTTGATAAATCTCTCCTTTTGATTGGAAATATTTGCTCTAAATCAAGTGGAGGAAAACCTCTAAATAGTTCAGGAAAAACTGGTGAAAACCCACTTGGAAATCTTGGCTCAAAACAATGACAAGACCCCCAATTTATAGGCTGCCAGAAAACTAGCCGTTGGGGTCTGTCAGAGCTGCCGGTCGACCGGTGCGGTCGACCGCCAACGGTCGGATTTCTGACCGTTGGAGCCACGGTCGACCGCCTCGGTCGACCGACCCACTAGAGCTGAGAGTCCAACTCTCTGTCGGTCGACCCGTGCAGTCGGCCGAACTTTCCAGAGAGCTCTGCTCTCTGGAGCGGTCGACCGGCACGGTCGGCCGTCCTCCAGTACACAAAGGCGTGCACGTTTGTGCACGTCGGTCGACCGGTCCGGTCGGCCGACTCCAGGATTAGTCGACTATATATAGGAGGCAAGTCGACTTATCTGAAGCCTGAAACAGTTTTCTGGGATTAAAAAGTTAGTCTTTTTGGCTCAAATAAAATCCCATAAAATACATAAAAATCTACAAAAATAGTTTAACCAATATACTTTGATAAACAAACATGCTTGCACAAATCAAGGCATGTTATAAAAGATTGGACTATTTTTGTAACATGGAAATATTTGGCTCATGATAAAAACTGTATTTCCAAAACAATATTTTTTCCAAAACATGTTTTTCTAAATCTTCATCAAATACAAAAACAAGATATACTTTTAAAGTATAGTGTGTATGGATATGATCCACTACACAATCAAGATGAAATATCTATTTTTTGACATTAAGCTCTAAATAAGGTTTTGGTTGAAACATATAACTTTGAATACCAAAAATCAAAACTATGTTTTTCCAAAATGAAAGTCTTTTCTAAACTGAAAATTCTTTTATGAAAAGACAATTAAATCAAGAGTGTGTGTGCATGGTATACTTGAGCAATCCACTAACTATCTATCCTTTACATTTTATCTAAAACAAAAACAAAATCTTATACCTAGACACAAGTCTTGATCTTGAAGTCTTCCCTTGAAGTCTTCTCATCCTCTTAACTTGGTCCAAGTGCAATCCAACGAGCTCAACAAATTGATGTGGTCTTGATGCATAGGCTCGTGAATCAACCGGTGCTAGCTCCAAATCTTAACATTTTATCCTTTGTTGAGCTATGCACCTACTAAGATCTTGATAATGAATCTGTCACTAATTAAACACAAGATCATTAGTAAACATAACTTCATGAGTTGATCATCATCAAAACTAGGGTGATAGGCCTTTGGGCCAATAAAGCCTAAACTAAACTCTGCTAGAGTGGTGCTCTTTTCCTTCTGTATGTGGTGGTATTTATAAGAGAAATGGGGAGGGGAGAGCATGCTTGAGGATGAGACCAAATCGCTGGCTCAACAGAAAAGATCTTCTGATAAGATTGGAGATATGGACAAAGTGCTTGCCCAATAAAAAAGATCTTCTGATAAGATTAGAAATAAGACTGGAGATAATTTTTTTTATCCTTTGATCTTCAATTGGATTGTGTTTTATCTCTCTAAATCTTTTGAATGTACATCCCAATCTTTAAGATATCTCTTTGTATATTGATAGGGTTGCCTTTGGACTTCTGGATTTGCCTCTATCTCTGTTTATCCTCGTTGATTCTCTAAGATAATCAAATAGATCCATATAAATCTGATTTAACTCGTATTGATTTGGTATTATCTTCTCTTCCTCCATTAATAATCACCCTGCACAATTTAGACATTAAGACAAATTAATTGTAGAGTTTATTACAAGATAAATGTAGGAATGTAATAATAGATAATGCAATATAGTGTACAATCATCGACTGGTCCTTCAGATTAGTCGAATAGTCCACCCAATAGAGAGTTTCATATTCAGTTTAGTCAACTTATCTTACATGTTAGTCAACTAATCCCTGCATACGGAGAATTGGGGAGCTACAGGTAGTCGACTAACTCTAATGTATAAGTCAACTAATCGCCACCATTAGTCGACTAACTCCAATTATAAGTCAACTAATCTGATACGTATTAGTATATCCGAGTCTATGTAGGATTTAGTTTTTGGGTTCGATTTGAACTCCAATTTGTTTCATTTTTCTTTATTTATTTCTAGTTTCTTAGTTATGACAGACTTCTACTTTTAAAACCTATTTAAGGCCCTTGCATATTTGTTTTTGGAATTATTTTGAACTTTAATTAATACAAATAAGTTTTTCCTCTTAATTTGCTCGTGAATTCTAGTTGTTCTCTTATGCTCGTGGATTCGAGTTTTTTTGCTCGTGGATTCGAGTACTTTCCCTACTTGAAAGTTCCTTTTGTTGGAAACTAGAAATTAACCAAGTGAGTTTTTGAAGAAATTTGAGCTAAATTTTAGGCAGGATCCGTTGCTCGGAATGTGCGGGAGATGGTTGGAATGTATTCTCCTTACATTGGCCATGAATGTGGTATATCAACATGTTCAATTATATTTTCGAATGAATAAGATATTCAAGTCAGAAGTTGGACTAAAACAAGAGTTAAATGAGACAAAAAAAAATGTGAAAACTCTTTAGTTCCACATTAGAAGTGGTATATGGATGTGTCTGTTCGGCGAACAGATATTTCTGTTCGTAATTGTGTGCCTATTCCAATCGAATAGATGTGTCTGTTCGGAGACGATCTATATCAGCCGAATGGTTGTGTCTGGTCGGAACGGTTGCGCCCGTTCCAACTGAACAGATGTGTCTGTTCGGAATTGTTGCGCCCATTCCGATCGAACATTTGTGTTTACTCCGAAAGGTTTCCTCCAAATACTTATATAAAGGACAAAATTTCATTCCAAAAAAGAAAAGCTCAAACAAGTGAGAATTCCAAAACTCAATCAATTACAATAAATAAATTAAGTTCTTTAAAGAGGAGTATTTAAAGGACTGTTCAGATTTCAGAATTGTGCCTGAAATCTTATTTTGTCCGTGTCCTTTTTCATACTTTCGGTCAAGTGGGGGGTATGTGTCAACTTTGATTCGACTGTGCGTGGTTTTGCAAAGTGCTGCACAGGACACGTGAAAGAGTGTTGTATCTTAGGAGACCAGCGTCCATTATCTCGTATGCACTGTAGCGGGAAACACAATTGTTTTAATGAGATCCATTTTACGCGTACTCACTCTAAAATTTGATTTTATTCTTTACTTTGTCCGTTTAAAATAACGTTCAGTATTGCAGGAATTATTAAGTTTCACTATATTCTCTGTTTATATGAAGTAAAGTTCTTATAGCATGGATTATGCTGAATAAAGTACTTATGTTGGAATATTTATTTTAATAAATATTATTGCTAGATAAATTATTATTGAATTATTATTTTACTGATTTATTATTTTATAAAAGACAAACTAAATACCAGTCTGATTGGTGCCTAAGGAAGAAATTTGAAAGATGGTTATGTAATTAAGGAACGTTCAATTGAATGGAAAACCTCCCACCTGATTTTCACTGACTTGGCCGATTTAACTGGTTGATCTTGATCTTGAACTAGATTGTCAAGAACAACACTTTTCACAGTTCGTTGGTGCTAAAAGGAGATTTAGTCAGCATCTTCGCTTTTCTATCTGCAGCTACTAACTGTTAGAATTGCAATTCAGGGCGCTACTATGTAGCCTATTTCGGCCATAGAGATTCAACAGACACTAGTCTGAGTTTCTTGCCAACTGATTTGCATCCAAAGCTCGAGGATTGCTGCAATGGTTTACTCTTGCTTTCTGTCTGGGACTGCAATGGACCAATGTCACGCCACTCCTACATCTGCAACCCTGCCACCAGGAGATGGGTTGCGCTGCCCTGTCTGGAAGTTGAAGTGTCGGTGAAGCTTGTTTTTTTTTCTGGAAAATAGACCGTAGCCTGGTGCAAGCGGGATTCCGCAGAAAATTACATCTTTTCATCCAGGACATGCAAATGGGTAAAAACTAGTTTCATCGTCCCCAAGGACTTCCTTCCATTTTATGTTTTTGTTCACGATCATGTACTCTTCTTCAATGGGATTTTCCATCGGTTGGCTTTTGAGAAGTCCAGCATTGCAGCATTCCCTTTGGAGGGGAACAAGTTTTGTCGAAGAATTGAATTTCCTCAGGGACTAGCGAAACGGTCGTATGAGGCACTCATGATTGCTCGATCTGAAAGAATCATTACATGCTGAAACAGACGATCAGATATGATGGTCTTGAAACATACCATTGCGCTTGATGTATTAAAGAAGCAAGGATATGTCGATTCATCCTCTTATGACAGGGACCGGGTGGCCATCATGGCATGATCTCATTCTTCTTCGAACTTTTTCATGTCACTTTGGCTAGCAGTAATTTAACAGAGGTATGTGGATTGCCATCAGGAATGTACAGTGCTCCCTTTGTCTATTTCCCTAGCTATTTAAAGGATCTAGTATTTTTAGACATACATGTAGTTGATATGGGAAAAATTTTGTTCGGAAAGAGTATGCAAATGTTCAAGTGTGATTCTTTTTCCTCCTTGTTTTGGTTTCAGGGGTCTCAATTCTCAAAAGTAGCCATATGATGGCTCATATGTTCTATTCCAACACTTTTCACAATCATTCTTTTCGAAATTGAGAGAATTTGATTCAACAAGTTGCATAACACTCCATCATGTTACCCATTCTCTTCTCAGGCCTGCTGAGAAGCTAGCCATTGTTGCCGATCTCAGACATAAACTAAACCCAGAAACAACTGAGAATAAACCTGTGATCGAGACTTGACAGCAAATTTCTTTTATCAAACTGTTTTCCTGTTTGTAAACAGGTTGTAAAGCAGTTACAAAAGGAAAGGATCTTTTCTACCGTGGAAAAATCTCCTATTGTCTATCTCTAATGCAATATGATCCTAAGTTTGCACTTCTTTCATTGGGCACAAGTTTCATACTTCTTCCTGGAAAACCCACAATTATCATCAATCAAGCTGATTTTTTCCCTTTCCAAACTTGAGATATAAAGAGCAAGGCAAGACTGCTGATCATTAAGATCAACAGCGCTCTTGTTTTTAGTACCATGAAGTGGACCTATGGCTCTTTTGGGCTGAGATTCTCAAGATGGGCAACAGAGGAGCACTCCCGACTCCTCAAGGTCCCAGCTCAGGCTTCCTCTCCATTGCTGGACAAGAACAGGATTTGAGGATCCCGTCAGAAAATTTGGTTTTTTGGTCGACATCAACCCTCACCATCTCGCGAAGGAGGCTCGTACACTCGTTGGTTGCAAGGCGATCTCGGATATTCCAGCTGAGCTACCGATCGTTATCGACAACTAGGGGTGAGAGTGGGCAAGGCTCCCGCGATCCAATCAGGCTGGCACGAAAGATCCAGGCTGGAACTCCGCCCACATGTCCGATATGTCCAATTCGGCAATGCTCATTTCACACGAAAATTTTCGGGTCAAATATATGCTCTACTCACAGCCCGCTCATAGCCTCCCCAGTAGCCCGAACCCGCCCATACGCTGCAGTGACTGCTAGGCCCTCGCCACTCTTGTCCGCGAGCTCTCTCCACTCTCTCTCTAACCTGGAGGCCTCGAAGTTATAAAACACCACCAACTCAAAATATTGGAAATAATAGATGAACTATAGCTCTAGAGAATGTCTACATTCTCATAGGAAGTGGTCTCATTTTCACACTCATATAAGTAGATCCATCAAGTGTGCATTGCAATTAAACACACCATCCAATAAGGGTTATGGTAATCCATTAAGAGCTAATGCTCATCCTTTGACACATTGCAATTTGCACTATCTACATCATAAGAAGGGACTTCTCAATAATAAAATAATGATAGTGCATCACCAAGTCAACAAATGATTTGTTATTACCTATATGAACCTACTTCATGAGTTCATCAATTACATAGGTTGGATTACTATCGTTTTTTGACTCTTTGTTATAGATATGAATCTCATTCCCCTCGATGTATTTTTCACTAATTTTCACCCTAGTGGTTTGGTAAATGGATCACTTATATTAAACTCTGATCTCACATAGTCAAGAGATATGATTTCATCATCCAGCAGCTGCTTTATAATTTTATGTCTTAAGCGTATATGACTACTCTTTTCATTGTATATTTTATTCTTAGTTCTAACAATAATAGTTTAGTTATCACGATGAATAGACACAGACGGAGTTGGTCTCTTTCAAATTGGTATATCAATGAAAAGAGTTCTGAGCCACTCAGTTTCAGTACTTGTCTTTTCTAAGACAACAAACTCAGTCTCCATAGTGGAGCAAGCTGTGACGGTTTGTTTGGATGATTTTCAAGATATCACACCCTCACCAAGTGTGATCACATATCCACTTGTGAACTTAACTCATCAGAATCTGAGATTCAGTTAGTATCTGAGTATTCCTCTAAAATAGAAGAAGAAAAATCACAATATGTCAAAGTATAATTAATAGTTCTTTTTAGATACTTTAGCACTCGATATAATATTATCCAATGGTCCTTATCAGGAAAGAGTGTAAAAAACTAAGTCGTCCCACGACATAAGCAATGTCAGGTCGTGTATGATTCATCGAGTGCATTAAACTACCAATGATTTGTGCATACTCAGATTTTGACACACTTCGTTCTTTATTCTTTCTTAGGTGAATACTGCCATCATAAGGTGTGGAAACAAGAGTGCAGTCAAAATGATCGAATTTTTTCAACATCTAAATAGTATCCTTGTGAAAGCATGATACGATTAAAATCTCTACTTATTTTAATTTTAAGATCACATCAACTTCACCCATGTCTTTCATGTCAAACTTAGAGGACAAAAATAATTTGATGTCATTTACGATTTCTACGTTTGTATCAAATATAAGCATATCATCAACATACAAACAGATGATAACACCCAAAATATCCTCAAATTTAGTATAGATATATTTATCAGCCTCATTAATCTGATAACCATAGGAAATAAGAACACTATCAAATTTATCATACCTTGTTTTAAACCATATAACGATTTTACAAGTTTGCGGACTTTGTGTTCATTTTTAGTTGTCACACAACCTTCAGTTTGGTCTATATATATTTCTTCTTTTAGTTCTTCATTTAAGAATGCAGTTTTAACATCCAGTTGATATATCACGAGCTTATGAATAGATGCTAAAGCAAACAACATTCTAATAGATGCAATTCTAATCACAGAAGCAAATATATCAAAATAATCAAAGTCTTTCTTTTGAGTGTATATTTTAGCAACCAATCTAACTTTAAATTTATCCAAAGACCCATCAGGTTTCAGTTTTTTTAATATCCATTTGCAACCAATTGGTTTTGCAACCAATTGGTTTTGCACCTGGTGGCAAATCAACAAGTTCTCAAGTGTGATTTGATAATATGGATTCTAATTCATTATTAATAGGCTCTTTCCAGAATGGAGCATCCGGAGAGGAGATAGCTTTTTTATAAGTGAGAGGGTCATCACCAACAAGAATGTAAAGAAATCTTTATCAAAGTCAGTTTCTTTTCTAACTCTTTTACTTCTCCTTAGTTCAATCTCTTCGTTATCATCAGATTCTTGTGCATGACTAGATGATGAAGCATGAAAAAGTTTATCTACATAGGTTTTCAATAAAAAAACATGCTCAAAGAATTCTGCATTTTTAGTTTCAACAACAGTGTTAACCTCCCTAACATTATTATCACTTATAATCACAAGAAATCTATATGAAGCACCATGATGTGCATAACCTATAAACATATAGTCAAAAATTTTCGGTCCTAATTTCTTTCTTTTGGGTTCAGGTAGAAGAACTTTGGTTAGACTCCCCAACACTTTTAAATAGTTTTAGTTTGGTGCATGTCCTTTTCAGATTTCATATGGGGTTATGCATGTTTTCTTACATGGTATTCTATTTTGAATATGACAAGCAGAGAGTATAGCCTCCCCCTACAGGTTCAGAGGTGCACCAGAACTTATAAGCTTAACATTCATCATATTTTTAAGTGTCCTAATTTTTTTCAGCAACACCATTAGATTCAGGTGAATATGGAGGGGTAGTCTCATGAATTATGCCATGCTTTTCACAAAATTCATTAAATTATTTAAGTTCACATTCACCACCTCTATCCGATCTCAATCTCTTAATTTTCTTATTTCTTTGATTTTCAACTTCTGATTTATATTTTAGAAACATTTCAAAAGCTTCATCTTTAGATCTCAACAGATAAACTACTGTATATCTAGAACAGTCATCAATGAAGGTGATATAGAATCTTTTACTACCTCTACTTAAGTTATTTTTCAAGTCACCAAGATCACTATGATAAGCTCAAGCAATTCAGTTTTCTTTGTACAATTTTGCCTGTTTTCTTAGTGGATTTAGATTCAATACATATTTCACATTTGTCATGGTCAGATATAGTTACATTATGCAAGATACCTATATTTTTTATTTTCTTAATGTAAGAAAAAATCAACATGTCCTAACCTACCATACCAAATATCACAAAAGTCAATCATATAAACAGAAGAAGTAGATGCATTTTCATTCATGATTTCAAGTACATTCAACATAAATAAACCCTGACTACAATACCCTTTACCAATAAATTGTCCATTCCTAGTCATTACAATTTTATCAGATTCAAAACAGACCTTAACTTCAGCTTTCCCAAGAAGAGAAACAGAAATGAGGTTCCAACGAATCTCAGGAACATGAAGCACAACTGTAAGAGAAAGGATCTTCCCAAAAGTGAGCTTGAGAAGCACCTTTCCCTTACCCACAACAGGTGAGGGCCTCGAATCGCCCATGAACACTTGTTCACCATCATCAACAGAGGAGTAAAAAGAGAAAGCTCCTCTGTTGGCACATATATGTCGGGTTGCCCCAGAATCAACACCCAGTTCTTATTATGTGCAACCATGTTAACTTCAAAGATTACAGCAACAATAATGTCAATTTCTACTAGGTTAGCTTGTGATTTGGATGGGCCTCTCCAGTTTTTCGGAACCTATAATGTGCTGAGTAGCGTCCGGGTTTGCCACACACAAAAACAGATTCCTTTTTTCTTGAAAGTAGAGTTAAAGTTTCTTTTCATTTTAGAGTTCTGATTTGATTTGAAGTTTGGCTTATGAAAATATTTTTTTGCTTTAGAAGGCTTACTTTTAATTAGATTTACCTTGGAAGTAAGTTCCTGGCTCTTTCTTTTTTTTTTCTTTCTTTGTTTTTCTCTTCAATTCTAATATGAATTATTACATTTTCAAGGTTCATTTGTTTTTTTTTATATGTTTCAGTTCTTTCTTCTACTCTTTCCATGAGTCGGGTAGTTTTCAATTAGGGCTCCAGCAACAAAGGTTTCGGGTAGAGTGATGTTTTTATTTTTAAGATCATCAATTAGAACATGGTATTCAGGAAATTGAGAGGAAATATCTTTTCCATCAGACATGATAAAATTCAGAAATTTTCAATAGCAAATTTTGAGTTCCAACATCTTCAATAATGTATTTTTTATTAATACTTCCCCAAATTTCAGTTGCAGTTTTATAAGGACAGTAAACATCAAACATTGCATTACTAAGTGTGCTGAGAATAATGTGTCTACAGGTTTTGTTTGCCTTTTCTCAATTTTGTAAGTCTTTTTCTTTCTCTGCTTTAGGATCAGTTATAGCAAAAGAATAGCCAGTTACATCAAGTGTAGACATAACCTTTTCTTGCCATCTTTTATAGTGAGTTCCATTAAATAGTTCAATTCTAGAGATGTCAGGCAGAGACTTAATATTAGTAGCAGCAACCATAGTAGTATCTATATTTAAAAAATAATAGATGAACTACTGCTAAGCGGAGTACCGTCCGCCTGCACTCGCAAAGAAGAGTTTCAAGAAATTTCAGAGGAGAAAGGAAATGTGAGAGCAGGGGTTAGGTTCCTATGCGCATTAAGGTTTTCCGGAAACGATAACTCAATTTTCTTAACTGGGCCTCAATGAGTTTGTACGCGCGCGAGCACCCCCTAGTGTTTAGCCTACACAACCCATCTTGAAAGAAACTCAATATATAAACACTAAAGAGTTCTTTCCCTATACAATGTGTGACTAAAAGAACATTGCATAATTTTAAAATACTCTCAAAATACTAACAAAAAAATCCCCGCAAAACCCATCTCTCAAAGTGAACCCTTTGCCCGCGATTTCAATTCCCCAGACCATTTCCCAATTTGGGCTTCGGGGTTCTCTCATCGGACCAACATGAGGAGGACGGTCGTCACCAACGGCGTCTTCGGGTTCAGTTCAGAAATCGATGGAAGAATGGAAAGCAATCCTCTCCCCTGAGCAGTTCCACATCCTTCACATGAAGGTAACTGAGTAAAGATCCAATTTTATCCATTTTTTTAGCCCATTGATTTTATTTGTACCTTATGACTGAGTATAATTTGATGGGTTGCTGTGAATTTCAGAAAGGTTGAGATTTGTATCAACTCCATGATGAATTGCCCAAAAGCTTCTTCCTTTGCATCTCGACTGACTTTCTATTGCATCTGCATCTCTAATTTTGGCAAAACTCAGGCAATTTTCCATTCACTACGGCCATCCATTTTGAATACGTTTATATCCCGATGGTTTTACTCGATTTTTAACTTGATAAATGTCGCATTGCTGCTCAATTATGATGATCATGATTGCAAGTTCACGATAAGAGCTCTAAGTTGTGTTATGTTACGAATCTATGGCTTTTTCTGTTTAATTTAGATACGATATGATGATTATTATGGGTTTTATAAAGTTAGGAGAGAAAACACTCTGCATTTTTTTTTTTGGGTCCAAACGAAAATGGGCGGCTTTAGACGGGTCAATATATGCCCAATTTAGATTCCGACTGACCCAAGAGCCTGTTAAATTCAGTTTGGGTCAACTTCAATTCGGATGACCTTTCTTGATATTGCAAATGGGAACCGTCATTGGCTGATTGGTGGTGATTTTAATATCATCCCTTATCACCAAGAGCGTCGGAATTCGGTTCATGTGCGTGAGTCACACACACATACAATAAGAAGGTCAATCTCGCGTTGACACATGGATTGAAATTTATATAATCTCTTATATTATGTGTGTGAGACCCACACACATAACATATTATAAGAGGATGAATGTGTGTTATCAATGCATGATTGGTCCTCTTATTGTATGTGTTTGTGGCTCACACACATGAATCGAACCTTGAGCGTCACGAGGCCGGGATAATAGTAAGGACCGGGTTGATTTTGACTCGCTCATCAATTCTCTATACTGCACATGGTGAATCGAGATTTCACTAGTCAAACCTTTCAGGAGACCCGACGTTAACCAAACTGGAAAGGATTCAAGTTTATGCTGAATGGGAAACTAAATTCCGATTCGCTTCAGTTTATTCAGTTAATAGACCTACCTTTGATCACGTTCCCTTTTGCTTGGATTCTGGAGAGACCCTCTCGCCAATCTAAGTGATTTAGATTTGAGAACATGTGTTATGGACTTCTGTCCTTGTAAGGATATGTTGCACATCCCTTGGTTGTTTCGTATTTTTGTCTTTTTGCTTGTTGGTACTTGGGACTTGTTTCGTTAAACTCTTTTTAATGGAACGTGAGGGGTTTTCCCACCGTTTTACCTCAAAAAGATCCTCAAGGTTATCTATTAATACAAGATGTGAAAAGATTTTACAGCGAGCTTCTTCCTTTGTGATCTCATCAAGTGGGCGATAACTTTGTTTACAGAAGCTCCTTAACAAGAAAAAGTCCTCACTGATCACAAAAAACTTTTACATTAGACCAATTTCCACATCAAAGAGGTCTTTACTAGCAATCTATCTATTCACCATATATCGTGCCCTCAACCATAACCTTCACCTTATAGAGCTACAAGAATTAGAACCCAGGAATAAATATCCATCGAATTTCCTACTATGTCAATCTGAGAGAAGCAACAGTACTTAACATCTAATATCAGAGTTCCACTTGCTAACATTTGGATGTTCAATGGGAAGCCACTGTTACTGATGATCTTTAACTCGAATCATCTCTAACGTTGATCATTGTAGCAAAAGGATCAAGTAGAGATCTTCAAGACGAAGGATTCTTACACTTATTAGAAGGATCATTAAATTGGGCGACATTGTTCAGGATCCAATTGAGACAACCTTGAAATTCAAGAGTTTATATTGGCCATTGCGGTTGACACTAAAGGAGTAAATGTTTAAGGGGGCAGAATGTCTAAATTGGCAGTGATCATGATTTCGAGGTATTAGGTCCGTTGTTTAATTATTTAGAAACTTGGACGTGTGCGCTAATATTTTAGATATACATCCTTTCTAGTTGAGAATCTTAGAAAAAAGCACCAAATGGCCAGATTCGGCAGCTAGAATTTTCCCCCAAGTTTGTTTTGGACATGGTTTATATGATAATAGGTTTAGTGGGATGAATTCATGTTTTCTTGCAGTAAAGGTTAGGTTTTATGTAGTACCAATACCAAGATTTGAAAAACCATACAAATCTAATGTTCAGAAAATTACGTTGCCACATAAAAAATATATATGAGAATGCTAAATTTCCGAAGGCCTAAGCATATCACGAACACGAAAACAACGCTAGAGGGCAGACGTGACAGTGCCATGACTAATATACATATTGCATGTGCCTCAACAAAAAAGACTAGACAAAACAGTAAGTATTGAGAGCCACAATATCCCACCAAAAACTATTTGATAAGTTGACAAAATTTAAAGAAAAGTTGATACCAAGAGTTCCCATAAATTGTTTGTACAGATAAAACGATGCCCAAAAAGGTAGTACTAACAACATGCTACGAAGTTCCTCAATTATACTCAACTAGGTCATAAGCCGAAAACCACAATTCATTAAAAACTCAAAAATATTAGAAGATCAAAACCTAGAAAGAAAATAAAACAAAAAATAGACCATATCATCATAGCTCCCAAAATAATGGCAAACCCACAGTACAGAATCTCAGTAATTCATTTATGCACATAGAGTTTTAAGAATTATCAACTAAGATGACAAGAAGAAGGATCAAGGGGAAAAAATTGAAGATATCAATAAAGACAGTTAAGCAAGGAAATTATAGAGGGCTTTATCCAAGAACTATTATGTATTGATTAGAAAAATAGAAACAAATGATTTTCACTAATGGACATTATAAATACATTATGAATCATCATCTTTTGAAGAGAGATCAGAAACTGGTGACAATGCAAAGCTTCCAGCTCTCTCTTTAGACTCAATTAGCATCAATACAACTTGCCGCATAGGTGGTCTATCAAAAGGTGACATACTCGTGCATTTCAAAGCAATTTTCAAAAACCATGATCATATGATCAACAACACTTTTATCTTCTAAATCCAAACGACTATCAAGAATTCCAGAATTCAACGAATGGTTCTTAATATAGTTCCTTACCCATGTAACAAGGTCACCTCCTAGGTCTAACGGCTGTACAGGTGTTCTTCCAGTTAGCAGCTCCAATAGGACAACACCATAACTATATATATCACATTTTTCTGTAACCTTCATGGTATACGCATACTCTGAAAGGAAGCAAAGACTCCATCAGAAATAATTAACAGCTGAAAGAGATGCAAGTAAATTATGTTATGAAAGATACATTAGAATCTAAGAAAAAGGTGCTGTTAAATTATATGGGAAGGTATTTATTTACAGAACCTAGGCATAGCATTTTATATAATGGCCAACATGCCAAATATCATCTTGTGTACAACAAAATAATATCAAGAAGTAAGAAGCTTTCGACAGCTAAACAATAATTCCAACAAGCACTACAAAATACCCATCATTTTATAAGGCTTACAAAGTGGAGATGTTCCTGAGAAAAGAATGTTTTGTGTTGCCAGGAAAACTTTATAAACATTTAGCGAGAAAACATTCTTTTTAGGAACAATCCTTTACAAGTCTATCATGATTTAATTTGTGCCTGAGGAAAGAGTTTACATTGTTCCTAAGAAAGATTTTGAAAGCTTCTCTAAATTGGTTACTCTCTGGGAAGTCATGACAGGGGTATGACCATATTCCTCAGAGCTCTGGACCTTTGAGGGATTAATTGGTATTTTCAAGTGCTCTGGAATTTCTCATTGGCATAGTGGCACTGGAAACCAATAGCACACAGAACTGGGATTATCATGCAATCTGCAGAAGTGTTAGCTCTCAATTTCATTCGCTTGGAGTTAGGTTTCATGGACACACAACATTACTTGGTATGATCAACAGATAACTTAAACCCAAATGCAAAGTTGTTTCAAGGTCAGTTCCATTTTCAAGGTATAACCAATCTATAGTCATGTTGATGATACTACTGGTTGTTACAAAACAGGAGACTAAACAGTGAAATTTTCTGATGTCCAAATTTGAATTAACCAAAATAGTCAAACATAAAACAGACTTATGTTGGTTTAGAGAATATATTAGCATTTATACTGGTGTATTTATTTTGGCAACATATCAAGAATGACGGTAACAAGTATAAATGCTGTTCCTTCACAAAATGAACAGGCTATTGAAACACAAGTGCAAAAGGGAGGGCAAAATCAGAAAGATGGCTCAGTGAAAAACAACAAGTGCCGGAAAGGAGACTCACCGGGTGCTATATACCCATAGGATCCAGCAACTGCAGACATTGATTTTGACTGGGGCATGTCAATCACTTTCGCCAATCCAAAATCTCCTACATGTGCTTCAAAATTATCATCAAGGAGGATATTGTTGGACTTGATATCTCTGTGAATGATGTGAGGCTTGCAATCATGATGCAAGTATGAAAGCCCTCAGCTGACCCAAGTGCAATCATATAGCGTGTATTCCAATCAAGGCTAGAAGATGTGCCATGAAGCAACTCGCCGAGGCTCCCTCTTGACATGAACTCATAAAGGAGGAGATTAGAACCCTGGTCATAACAGAAACCATACAGCTTAACAATATTCCGATGCCTTATTTTCCAGAGTGTTGAGATTTCTGCACGGAAACTGTTGTCTGTATTGCTGCCCTCTCTGTTTGAAGCTAGCTTCTTTACCGCAACTACTAGCCCAGACTGCATTACAGCTCTGTACACTGTACCACAGGCACCCCGTCCTACTACAAACCCCTCGTCAAAATTATTCGTGGCAGCAACCAGGTCTTGGAATGTAAATCCTTCCTTTGGGGTTATATACATGCTAGAAGCTGAAGAAGAAAGCTGCTTATCTTGCAACGGAGCAACGGTTTCCACTGGTATTCGCATAAAGTACACTATGACACCAATGAGAACAAGTGAAATACCTCCGATAGCAGCAGCAGTTATGGCAATGACTTTACCCAGCAGGTTACCTGTTCTTTTTAATGATGGGGAAGTATCTAATGATGGACTTCCATTGCACTCACCAAGAGGTCCACCACAGAGACCTTTATTTCCCACAAAGCTGCTTAATACCATGTTTCGGAACATTGGGACAGCAGGGAGAGGTCCACTGAGATCATTGTATGAAACATTTACCCCAAGTAAACTGGACAGATTTTCAAATGTTGAAGGTATTTCACCTGTCAAGTGGTTATCATTGAGCAGAAGGAACTCCAACAAAGCAAGATTGCCAAGCTTAGCTGGTACTTCTCCAGAAAGATTATTGTAACTGAGATTCATAGCAATTTGTAAGCTTGAAAGCCCACCTAATTCCTGCGGTATTGCACCAGAGAATCGATTGCCGCCCATCTGCAGTTCTGTCAAATGAGAGAGTTTCCCCAAAATGGGTGGTATTGTTCCCGAGAGTCCATTATCAGAAAGATAAAGCAGTTCCAGCTGCAGGAGAGTCCCAAGTTCAACAGGAACCGTGCCTACAAAGTGGTTCTGGCTGAGATCAAGTCGTTGAAGCATCCGACAACGGGCAATCTCCGGTGGAATCTGTCCTCCAAGTTTATTTGATGAAATATTGAAGACAACCAAATGTGACAGATTAAAAATCTCCGGAGGCAGCTCAGACGTAAAGTAATTGTTAGGGATAATAAGTCTTTGTAAAGCTTTGCAGTTCCCTATTTCTGGAGGAATGGGGCCACTGAACCGGTTCTGGTCCAACTCAATGGCAGTTAAGTTTGCCAGTTTGCAGAGATCAGCGGGGAAGCTCCCAGTGAAGCTATTACCACCAAGGCGAAGCTGAACCAATGATTTGCAGTTCGTAACCCCGCTCGGTATATTTCCAGTCAGCTTGTTGGACCATAGGTTCAGCAAGATAAGATTAGAATGGCGGCAAAAGATGGGTCGGTATTTGCCCTGTCAGGTTGTTGTCTGAGAAATCCACTACCCAGAGGCGGCTATAAACCCCAAGTCCCTGAGGAATGGGACCTGATAGCATGTTGTCGAACAGTTGAAACTGGAGTAACTCAGGCAAGTACTGCAATCCAAGTGGAATGCGCCCTGTGAGGGAATTGATTGAGAGGTCAAGCTTAGTCAAATTCCTGAGCTCACACAACTCAATTGGGATGGAGCTGGTTAGCTGGTTTTGGAAGAGGTAGAGCAGACGCAAACCTTTTATTTTACCGAACTCTTTCAGTATTCCTCCAGTCAAGGAATTCTCAGAAAAATCAATTTCCGTTGCCTGAGTAAGATTTCCAATTTCCTTGGGGATCGTCCCATTCAGTCCATTCCGGTAAATATACAGGTTCTGCAAATTTTGCAGGTTACCAATCTCAGCAGGTATTCCCCCAACTAGATTATTCTGGTAAAGAGCAACCGTTTGAGGCTTGTACAATTCCAAGCTCCTTAGGAATAACTCCAGACAATTGGTTGTCCCAAAGAATTAGTTCTGTCAAGTGCCTGAGCTTCCCAATCTCCTTTGGGATTTCACCTCCTAGATTGTTTTGGGCAAGACCCAGCAGATTCAAGTTCTCACATTCACTTATCTCAACAGGAATGCTTCCAGATATAAGATTCTGCCCAGCTCGAAAGATTGACAAGTTCTTCAGTTTCCCCATGGTACGAGGCAATGGACCCGTGATGTTGTTGGTGTACGCCACCAACTCTACAAGAGAGGTGAGGTTGCCAATCTCCTCGGGAAAAGACCCAGAGAGCTTGTTGTTACAAATATTACAATGCATCAAGGAGGAGAGGTTGCCCAATAAGGCAGGAATGACACCTTCAAAATTATTGTTGTTCAGGTAAAGAGACTCTAGCATTGAACATTTCCCAATCTCTGCCGGGATACTTCCTGCAAACTTGTTGAAGGAAAGGTCGAGATAAGACAGGTGCACGAAACCACCAATGCTAGGAGAGAGGATTCCAGAAAGATTCATGGAGTGAAGATCGAGAGAGTAAACAACCGGATCATAGTCATATGTGCAATTCACTCCCTTCCATCCACAAGGAGTCTGATCCTTGGGGTTCCAACTGTCAAGGTGATTCAACTCATCAATGATTTTACTCTTAATTTCCAAGAGATATTGGCCTTCCATATTTAGCCCTTTCGTCCCGGAAACAAGTAAACAGGCTACTAGCATTACAGAATTGAGAACCCTACAAGGAAACACTCTGTGAATTCTCATAACTCTCAATATTGGATTCATCAAGAAAAGTATATCAGCATAAAATTGGAACAATCTTCTATTGGAATTCGGATAAAAGTAAGGGACCCCCAAAGTTCTAAATTGCAATCATGCATGAATATTTCCTTAATTGCCTTCTGTGACTCCTCGCTGAACTTTGCAGTCACATATGATGACATATAAACTAAACAGGGATTTATTTATTTGGGAAAGTAATAAAGAGTAAAAACTAATCAAAAACAATGTTAAAAGCTACAACTTGCACGAAATCCAAAAAACTCTTTCCAGATTAATAGAATTCACATACCTCCATTGTGTTTTGATGGAAATAAAAGGAAGAACTCCACCATTGCCACCCGGCTCAGCTCCTGAATTCGATTCCACGATTAACTTTGAGACCCAAATTCAAGCTCACTTTCAGTATTTGTGTAGACTAGTGATAGGGATTAAAGCAAAAAAAAGGAAAAAAAATCCTCCAGTTTCCCACCACTTGTAACATCAAAACTCCAACTTTCTTTCAGAATATCAATTAAAATCAAAGAATACAACCAGAAGAGACCAAACCCTATCCACTGCTCCTTCCGCAATATTAGACTAAAACGATCGAAAGCCACAGGAACCGAGAATCTTTGGGGAGGAATCGGAGAGTACCCAGCTCACCTTTTCCTATAGAGATCTGGAAAAAAAAAAAGTGAGCTTTTCCAGATTTTGCAAAACAAACCCCCCTTTTCCCCTTCTCTATCTCTGCATAACAAAAAGGCAGGACCAAAAGAAAGAAAGAAAAAAAAAGGTGAGATTTTTGATGGGTGGAAGAGAACTAATCGAGTGAAGGAAGGTGTAATGGCAGGCAAGCACGCTTTCAAGTTTCAACTTTCCATCTATCTCCCTCTCTCTGTCCTAATCTCAGAGGATCCCACATCCCCCCTTGTTTTCTTCTTGTTGAGCTCAAAGGCTTATTTAATTATTAATTATTGTTATCTAAAAATGATTATTTATTGTAGGCACTATTTAATTAGATTATTTTTTATTTATTGTGAAAATTTGTATAGGCTTTTAGGGGGTACTTCGCATTGGGTGCGGCCGTCCGCAGAGTATGCGCGAGAGGATGGACGCTGTCAAATGGTTAGAGATTGAATTAGAGCACATGAGAAGCACAAAAAATGGAGGGTTTTTTTTCCCCAAGCATTGGTGGGAAAGCTCCTGTACTCTTGACCATTGTAACTCTATTGTGACTTCCATTTAATTGTTTTAATTGGTTTTTAGTCTTGGGGTCTAGATGCATTGTCCAGACTTAAGCTAAGCTAGTAAGCATGTGACAGTACTAGCATACCGTCACTGTCAGTGAAAAAGTGACCGATCAGCTAGGAGGAAGATGACTGGAGAGAGAAGAAGGAGGTGGATGAAGGGGGGAGCTGAGAGAGGAGGAGGTTGACGCAACTCTCTCTCTCTCGCAGATGAAGATGGGTCGGATAAAGTTTCTATATGAGTCACAAGAGAAAACCTTCTTTCTTGATTTTGATTAAGTATTTCAAGGTTTAAATAATGAGGTTAAAAAAATGGTTTGCTTTGAACCTTCCTAAATGGTTCTATATATATACTTGGTTTTTGAAGTAAGAAGTGGAAAATTCTGACCCTGTTTGATCAGGAAGAAACGTAAAAGCTACGGAGCATAGAAATGATTCTAGACGGCATTGGGTGCTCATTTTAAGATAGAAGAAGATTGTTAATTGGCTTGATCGGATCACTGATATATAGAAAGTCATATCAAATACTGGTTGTTTGGAAAGACTGAAAATAGTAATTTTAGATGTGCATGAATTAAGTTTTTCTTGTTGTTTCAAAGAAACTATGCTTTGAAATTGCTTTTCTATTAGTTTACATGTTTGATAAGGCACTAATAAAAGGGAGAGAAGAATAGAAATGACATATGTTATTGTCTTCTCGTTTCAGTTCTCATTCCAATTTAAGAAGGAAAGGCTAAAAATTAGATTAAGTACACGAGTCGTACGAAAATAAAGTATTTTTTTTGTACTTATTTCTAAGAATTGATGGGATAAGCATGTGATAATATTAACTATTTCAAGGTGTTGCGCTCGCGCTATTCTTAGCAACAACCAATAGAGGAACTCTAAACAGGCAGAGAGAGATACAGCTGAGAAGTACTCAAAAGACAAGGAAAAAAACCAATAAGAGAGAAAACAAGCACAATATTTAAGGAGGTCGACAATTGCCTACGTCCTCGGAACAAGGAAGAGAGAGATTTTATGGATTCAACAATCAATTACAAATTTCTTCGAGGATTTCAGAGAGATTCAAACAGAAACCAAGGGGATACAATTCATAAGGGCTCTAACTCTTATTTATAGTCAGAGAGTCCCAGGGTTATAGGAAACCACAATTGGATTCAACCTT